>JAEIFU010000614.1:0-113646 GCA_018904235.1 Lordiphosa stackelbergi
ACACAGAAAAAAAAATGCAAAAGCTACACGAAAATGTAGGATTTCTACACGTTTCGACCGGGATTTTCAACCCATTACTTTTGTGTAGCTTTTCTGCACGCCGCATGTTGAAATGAGAAAGCTAAACGCGGCGTGCAGAAAAGCTACACGCGCCGTGTAGAATTTAGAAAGCCACACGCGCGTGCAAAAAACCTACACGTGGCGTAGAATTCAGAAAGCCACACGCGCGTGCAGAAAACCTACACGCGCCGTGTAGAATTCAGAAAGCCACACTCGCGTGCAGAAAAGCTACACAAAAGTAGTGGGTTGAAAATCCCGGTCGAAACGTGTAGAAATCCTACATTTTCGTGTAGCTTTTTAATTTTTTTTTTTTACAAATTTATATTTTTTTTACTTACTCTGGTAGATTTGATATCCCGGCCCCTTGGACTGCAACACGATTGGAATGATGTTTTAGACGTCTCCGCCACGTAACGCGTGTAAGGCAAGGCCTCTAAGACATTACTTGTATTGAATCTGCTAAAGGCACAATCCAATATTTGCTTGCTTGTAATTCTCAAGTTCTAATTCAACGCAATCGCTATTTATATACAGGCAACAGAAATTTGCGCACGATTCGTGTAGATTTTCAACACGCAGCGTTTAGATTTTGTAAATCCAAACGTACATTTAGAAATCCCACACGTCACGTGTGACAACCAGCTTGCTAAACGAAAAATATAAGAATTCAGTACTGATGTGGAGCTACATTTTTCGTGTAGAATTTCCACACGCGCGTGTAGGATTTCAATATCCAAACGTTAATGTAGAAAACCTAAACGTCCGTGTGGTATTCAGATTGCTGCATGAAAAATGTAGAATTATTTGGGGAAATGAGCTGATTTTCTAATGTCGTGTAGACTTTGCCTTTGCCCACGCAGCATTTAACTTTTCTACATTTGCATTTAGATTTTTAATTTCTACACGTCGCGTGTAGCTTTTCTGCACGTCGCGTGTGGCTTTCTGAATTCTACACGCAGCGTGTGCAATTTAACAGGGCGAAATACGTTGCGTTTAGGTTTGACGTTTCTACACGCGCCGTGTAGCCAATTTTGTTTTCTCTGACGAAATATAAATTCATAAGAAATTCATAAGAAAAGAAAATAATGGGAAAAAAATAAAAATTAAAAAAAAAAAAAATAAAAAAAATAAAAAAAAACTCATTAAAATACTTAAATAAGTTTAGAGGATCCAATGACAATGATGCTCATTAGTCTACGTCGAAAACGAAAAGAATATCGCTTCATACGCAGAGAAAAAAGGCAACATATTGGCAAGAGCTTGCCTGAAAATGGACCAAGTTAAATCTACTAAGGATTGGTGAAGCTTGCAAGGGAGATAAATAATGCACATTTTCAAACAGGTATTAATATTGCGCAGCCACAACTTTGAAAAAACTACTTCAAAAACCTTTTAAATCTAGCAGAGACATCACCTCGGATGTTTATTTCTAAAAATTATACGTTGGCACATTGGATGTGAAGCAGTAACCAGCGCAGAGATTCTCTACGTAATTAAGTCGTACTAAAGAAATTAAGGCATTAGGCGATGGACAGAATACCATATGAGTTTTATAAAAACGTCTCGATTTGCTTTATAAACGCGTTAGCCACTGTCTACCCAATACCATTCTGGAGAGAGGACATATCGAGGAGGCTGTACAACCAAGCGTCATCTTCTCCAATCCAAAAAAAAAGGAGATCTTTAATCAACCTCAAAATTATTTTGGCATTTCCCTCCATGAACTTTCGCGCTGACAAAATTCCCAGAAGGTTGCTTATTTACAAGCTCTATACGTTAGGTGTTTAAACATATTGGAAACATTTACGCTGATACTCAAGTGACTGTATGGACCGGTGACGAAATGTCGGAAATATTTGAAAAATCCACATTGGAGTCCGCCAAGGATGCTTGCCATTCTCTTTGTATTCGCATTATATTTGGATGATCTTCACGATTGCCTAGGTGGTGGTTTTTGTGTCTGCAAAATATAAGGCTGCTGCTTATATGTAGATGATATAGTTATGATGGCTGACGATGCTACAGTACTGCAACAAATGATACATAGATTGAGCCATACTATGTGACCTGGAACATGGAAGTAAATACGTCAAAGTCATGGTTTTCAGAAAGAGGAGGGCGTTTGTCGGTGATGAAAAATGGGATTTTAATAGCAAAACCCATCCTGTTGTTTCGAAAGTTCACGTATCTTGGTGTTGTATTAACCCCAAGTTGTCTTTTAAAAACACACATTAAGAAACAAATTTCTGCGGCGAAAATTAGTATAAATTGTGCAATTGAGGAGCATGCTGAAAAAAAACAATACTTCATTTGACATGAAGCTCAAGATTTTTGGAGCAGTTTGCAGGGCTATACAGTCATATGGTGCAAGTTTGGGGCTACACACTTCCAGAAGATGTAGATAATTTATATGTTTTTTATTAAACGAATTTTTTGGCTCACCTAGAACGACACCAAGCTACACTCAGGATAAATTGCATAGTAAAGACTAATACAATCATATTTAATTTTACTATGCGGCGGAATTCGAACTTGAGAATTACAAGTGGTCTCATGTTTTTAGGCAGATGGTAAATTTAATTCTATACAAGTACTTCTTGCCTCAGCGCGGAATAGCTCAACCGGTAGAGAGAGACGACATTTCAATTGTGTTCATACCAATGGCTCGAGTTCGAATCCCACAGTAAGTAAGCATTTTTAAATTTAATATCTTATATAAATCATTGCGTTTGTAGCCCAACTGGTTGGTAGTGTTCCAATGGGATTCCTGCTCTTGATTCAGGACAAACTAAATAAATAGCAAAAGTTAATAAAAAAATAACTTAATATTTCATATTTAAATTTAAATTTTTTCATATTTGAAAAAAAAGTGTAAAACACTTTATATTTACGAATCTCATATTTGACGCTAAAATCAATGGGAGAAAATATTAAATGCAAAGGCAATATTAAAAGAGCATAATAACAAGCATAGCTCTCCTTATCATACACCAAAATTTAGCGATGTTCTATCAAAGAACACTCCAATTATAAGTTGATAGCGTTATTGAGGGAGGAAAATCAAAACCCGTTTCGTAAAATGTTCCTCGATTTGAATGGTTTAATATATGCTGTAAGGGTCCACAGCTACAATTCAAAAATAATTTTTCCACATTTTTATTGCCAATTTTTTACCTCCAAATTATTGAAAATTTCAAATACTTCTTTTTTACAGATAGCCTTTTGCGACACCGACAGTTTTTTGGTTGTCTCAACAAGAGGTCCCTAACAACATATAATTTTGCAAACACATCCCAAGAGCTACCACATGGTGAAAAATAATTAAACGTTAAATTAGTACTTTTCATTAATATTTTATACATATAGGGCACACTGTAAATCAACTAAAAAGGGGAAAAAGGGGAAATTTCTGTCAACCTTGTGTGAGTTGTTACAGTGCGCTCAATATTATAAAATATATTTGTAAAACTATTCACATATTTTATTGGTATTCACTCAGAAGATGATTCCCCGATGACACTGCAAAAAATTGCATTGTTAGGGACATCTTATGGAAAACAACCAGCAAAAAACAACAATAGTTGAAATCGATGTAAAACCTTGAAAAATAATATTTGAAAAATTTTAATAATATTTTTTTTGTGCCTAAGAAATGGTAATAAAAATGTGCAAAAATAACTTTCTGGAATTCCCATGATTGGACACTTAACAACATATATAAAACCCATTCAAATCGGTTAAGGTTCTGAAGATAAACGAGTTTTTTGATTTATCTTTCCGCCTTCATACCTCCCCCCCAATAGCGATTAGAAGACTAAAATTTTAGGAGCGTTAATTTGATGGCAACAACATATTAAATTTTGGTTATATGGGGTTTTTTAAGTTTTTTTTTAATTCCACAGCCCTGGACACGAATATGGAAAGTAGTTGTCTGTATATGTTAAACTTGCACATTAAATACATTGAAAAAACACTATTCACTTACAGCAAACCCCCTATTATAAAAAATATAAGCCAAAATATTTTCTGGGCAAAAGGTCTAAATTTGATCAGTGGACCTTTCAATATTCTTTGAAGCGAGAACTTTTGACGTTTATCTGGGTACAAACCCGAGAAATTTGTTTGATGCGTTATCTCAGAATCGAAATCAACGACTCTTTGAAAGAAAAATGAATAGTGTGACACGAATCTACAAAGACCTCGATGAATCAGTAGGTAGTAGCACTGTTCTCCACCTTATGCTCCAATTGGAAACCAGAACGGTATCATGGGTGCTGAAAGCAAGATGCGAC
Source organism: Lordiphosa stackelbergi (assembly GCA_018904235.1). Lineage (NCBI taxonomy): Eukaryota > Metazoa > Arthropoda > Insecta > Diptera > Drosophilidae > Lordiphosa > Lordiphosa stackelbergi. The sequence goes on from JAEIFU010000614.1 coordinate 4,353, forward strand.
ATGATCTGGCTGAACGGAAATAAATACACTTTACAACAAGGTGGAACGAAACATTTGTGAGCTTGCAACAACAACGAAATCGAGGATATACCGCCACTTCATATTGTTTTTTTTGGAAATTGCTTTTTAGGCAAAAGATAAATTATTGATTTGCTAAACGATGTCTTTGGAACTAACTGGAAGAATTTAACACTATATCTGCAGCATGCCATAAGATACCGAAAACAAATTTTAATGGAATATTTTTAGTTTCCATGTTTAAAATTTTTGTTTCTTAATTTAATAGGTGCAACTTGGGAGCTGCTCCCATACCCCAACGATTCTGTATCTCGCGACGAGCGGGAAAGCAGTTTGTATTAAGGTAGGGAGTGGCAAACATGGGTCACACTATAATAAAATAAGTTATATATTAATCATTTTTATCACCAATAATTCTCCGACTGACGACTTGATAGTCATAGCCGTATTACCTTATTAAAACTCAACATCTCTGTGAAATATTGTATGCTTTTTTCAAACCATCTGTTATTTGATTTTTAATAAAGTATTATTATTATTATTTATTATATGGTCGGAGATGCTTCCTTCTGAGCTATACCAACATCAGGACAATTTAAACTTGCCCTTGGCAAGTTTATAAGTTATCCGAATCCAGGGCTTAACCTAAACCTATGATCCCCGACCTTAACCAAATTATTTTAATATTAATATAACTACTTTTAAATGATCATATTAGATTTGAATATAAATTACTTAATTTTTACTAAAAACATATTAGCACGATCTATTTAAATCAAACTTATCAAAGTGTAATCCAGTTAATTTCAAGATTGTGATTTTTAATTGTATGTTGAGCTATACTTATTTAGGTTGGACCCCCTGAGTATGAAATTTTTAAGTTCCTGGTCGAATTTTAATAGCGAATAGTCTCCAAAGTTTTTGTGAATTTTTAAGAGAGGAGAGGGTATATTGATATTGTCCGGATGTTTGTAACGCACAGAAGGAAGCATCTCCGACCACATAAAGTATTGACGAACTGAGTTGATATAGCCATGTCCGTCTGTCCGTCCGTCTGTCAGTCCGTCCGTCTGTCCGTCTGTTTTTATGCTATCTCCTCCGTCAGTTTTAAAGCTATCTTAACCAAACTTTACACGAAGTCTTTTGGTATAAATAACTAATTTTGGAACCGTAAACAAAATTATTTTTCTGGATAGGTTTCATAAAATGAATAAATTATTTAGTTAGTTTAAACATTGAAATTTGCGTTTCAATAATTATTAGAAAAACAACCAAAGTCTTTCATGTTAATCTAAACCAACCACATCAGTGGCGCCGTTTAGCGATTGTGGCGCCATCAGGTTGGCAGTCAGCGCTAAGGGCTGGCAAATTATACCTCATGTTTGACGCCAAGAAATATTTAAATTTTTAATTTTATTTATGAGGAATATGAATTAAATTTGAATTATAATTTGAAAATGCATCATGAAACATTTATCAGAATCAAAAAATTTAAGTTAAACATCAAATTAACCCATAACTAAAATTAGGGAAATTATTTTGTAAGAGATGCAGCCCTGTTTCAAGCGATGTAACTTTAATTGGAACAGTTTCTGTTCCAACTAGATTTTCAAATAAGAAAATGAAATCTCTGGGACTCCGACGGATTTTCGAGCGATTTGCAAACCAACCGAGGTTAAAATCTCTTGAGATTTCTGTGACACCCCCGTATGCCCCCAAATTAGTATGCACACCAGCAGGTATCATGACCAATTGTTGCACCACTCTAATAAATTTGCCTAAGATCTGGCGACACACAGATTAAGAAGGCATCTTCAGCGACGACATCTCTCCGATTTTAGTGTCTATGGAAAGCATCACTCTGGCGGTCTCATAAATTTGGCATAAGTATGCCCTTGGCCATGAAGCAAAGAATAATAGAGAGAAAGGTTGCTCAGTCGACACCGCTTCTGTCAGAAAATTGTCAGCTGTTCGCTCTCATTTACGCTCTCTAGATACTTTTTGGTCAGCTGTTCGCTCTCTCTGGATACATTTGGGTTATGGTCGTCTCCCTCTAACCACAGTGATTTCCTACTGGCACTTTGAAGTATCTTTTTGGGCGGAAGTATAGATTTCAAAATACCGGGCGGAAAAAGATTCGTTTTGGTCTCAATAGAACGGACTTCATTTAGTGGATTTCTGTGCAGTCATCTTTACAACACGCATATTGAAAAAAAAACCCTTTAAGACTTGTCGGTTTGACGGCAACTTTCTTCCCAGGATTTGGCGCTAAATCCGACCAACCAACTCTATCTTCTCTGTGGAATTTTCGAAGCTTCGTGTTCCAATCGAGCGGGATTTTAAAGTTGTCATGGCTAGTGTTTTTCTAAGACACGTGAACAAATGTAGAGAAATAACGGTTCACTGTATAACAGAGAATACGAATATCGATGAAGACATTCGCTGCGTATCGATAGATTCAACTTTTATCGGTATCTGTTAGCTAATTTAAATTCAATCATATCTGCATCAATTAAATACATTGATTTATTTAACAGTGTCATTTACTAGAGAAAATCGAATGTTGGTCATTCTTTTATAAACCGAACAGTTAAAAATTTTATTTTTATTTTTAATAAAAAATTTGAAATTAGATCTCGACATGCCCATCATAACGTAATTTGCGGTTTTGCACAAAAATTTTTGTTAATTTTATAAACAATTTCAAAAATCGTCAAAAAACGAAAAATGGAAAAAAAAGGGTTTTTTAAAAACACGATATCTCAGGTTTGGTTTATCGGACAGGTCTCAAATTGATATTGGTGAAAAGTATTTTACTGTATCTACTCAAATTATAATTTTATAGATTTTTAAATTATTTAATAATATTAAGTAATTGTTGCTAAAAATTATTTATAATTTTTTCTAAGTGTTAACCACCATGATATAGCTTCTAAGGATAAACAATTTATTGCCCTAAATATAACTTAAATTTTGGTGTTTTCAAAAAGATGGAGACTTTTATGGTTTAAAAGTTATGAATTTTTTAAGTTATAAACAAATAAAAAAGATGCCCTTAAATAAAAATTTCTCACGTAGTCAGTTTTAAAGTCATGTGATTGAAACTTGGCAATTGTGCTTTATATTTATCAAGCTTTTCAAAATTGCCAACATCACACAGATCGGACATCTATATCATATAGCTGCCATAGAAATGCTGAATTTGGTTGTGGTATAATATACTTTCAAAACTCTGGTCACCCTAATCCACAACAAAATGCAATTAATCATAGCATTCGTATGGCAGCTATATGAAATAGACGTCCGATCTGTGTGATGTTGACATTTTTGAAAAGCTTGATATATATAAAGCCCACTTGCCAAGTTTCAGTCGTAGAGCTTTGAAACTGACTGAGTGGCAACGCATTCTTTAAGGGCAACTTTTTATTTGTTTATAACTTCAAAAATTCATAACTTTTAAACTATAAAAGTCTCCATCTTTTTGAAAACACCAAAATTTAAGTTACGTTTAGGACAATACATTGTTTATGCTTAGAAGCTATATCATGGTGGTTAACACTGAGAAAAAATTATAAATAATTTTTAGCAACAATTACTTAATATTATTAAATAATTTAAAAATCTATAAAACTATTATTTGAGTAGCTACAGTAAAATACTTTTCACCAGTATCAATTTGATACCTGTCCGATAAACCAAACCTGAGATATCACGTTTTTAAAAAACCCTTTTTTTCCATTTTTCCGTTTTTGACGATTTTTGAAATTGTTTATAAAATTAACAAAAAAATTTTGTGCAAAACCGCAAATTACGTTATGATGGGCATGTCGAGATCTAATTTCGGATTTTTTTTTTATTAAAATGAAAAATAAAAATTTTTTTAACTGTTCGGTTTATAAAAAGAATGACCATTATTTTGTTATTTTATCATATAAAAATCAAAAAAAAAAAAATGATTCTGATACAATCGAAATATCCAACAAAAACATTTAAAATTTTGCTATGATATTCCGCTAAAAGGATTTAAAGTGAATTAACACTTAAACAAAAATTAAAAATTTTTAGAGATTAAATTCGAAACTCATCTAAGAAAAATACAAAAAAATGTGAAAAATTGGCCGATTTGATATGATTCTGACCAAGCTTACGCTCGAAATAGCCAACAAAAATATGTCAAATGTTGCTATGGTATTCCTCTTAAAGGATTTAAAGAGAATTAACACATAAACAAAAATTTAAAATTTTTAGTTTACGCTCAAAATAGGACACATTTATATTTAAAAAGTTTCTATGACATTCCCCTGAAAGGATATAAAAGAAATAACACATAACATTTTTTTTTTTGAATTTTTAGAGATTAAATTTGAAACTCATCCCCCTCATTTTCCATATATTTCAAATTTTCGATTTTGAGCGCGAGCACGCGTCCACTAAATGAAGTCCGATCGCTTGCCAAACTTTTTTTTTTATCAACTTTTCCCCCCGTTTTTACGAGTTAAAGTCGGCTCTAACCGACTTCGATATACCGTTACTCATGAAAAAACATGTTTAACAGTGTTCCCGCGTTCCCAGTGTGACCATCAAAAGTATCAACATTTTTGCGATGGTTCACTTTTTGCTTATAACTTGTGAACCGTTCTTCCGATCTTTATTTTTTCGATTCATTTTGCCTAATTACTAACTATCTCTAGAAGTTGGAATCCTGATCTTAAAACTGTAGGAGATATAACTTTTTCCAAATTGCGGGGGCGGGAGGGGCGTGTCCAAAATTTGAAACAAACTTTGTCTGGTGATTTTCTCCTGTCAAACTCTATCTCTTACCATCTCTGAGATCTAGGTGTTCATACAGACAGACGGACGGACGGACAAACGGGCTCTAAATCGACTCAGCTGTTGATGCTGATCAAGAATATATACTTCTATATGGTCGGAAACGATTTCTTCTGCCTGTTACATACATTTGCACGACTTCAGTATACCCTTTTTACTCTACGAGTAACGGGTATTAAAAGTTAATATAAGGGCCAGTCTAATACACAAGCAACGAAAAGGTAAACTAAAAATTCCTGGCAGAGTTGTTTTATATAAAGTTTGCCAGGAATTTTTAGTTTTCGCTGTGCTGGATACCCGGCTTTAAGTGAACACACTTTATAATTTAAAAATAATATACTGTGGTGCAGTTTTATTGGCAAACATATTTAAATCTAAGTGTTAATAGTTGGATTTTTATTGTCTTTTTTTCGGTGTATTAAATAATATTTAGGTACTTATTGTTTAATGAAATAGGGGTTCCGATCCTTTCTCCTCCTTAACAAAAACTGTTTTGTTCCGAATTCTTCTGGAACTGTTCACTAAATTCATAGGTCCTTTGCCTTTCGCGTGTTATATTTATGCAGGCTTCACCAAACGCAGCTTCGAGAGAGATAGTCTATCGCATCAATTAGACTTATAACCTTTCTTAGTTCTTTCAAAATCCTTGTTCATCTCAAAAAAAGCGGCTTTACGACCAGGTTGTAATTCGTTAAGCTCATTGGCCTAACGAACATAGTTTTTTTCTATTTCGTTTTTGTATTTCAGTTAAAGAATAGAATAAAAAATTCGAACATTTTACCGATAATTGCGGTTCACAAGTAACACAATGGCCGTGTTTAGCAGAACAACTTGCTCCTTGATCAAGTATAAATTTGCAATAATCCTCCTACTAAACTAGACTGTTGCGGCGTCATATTAGCCAATTTGAGGTATCATGATACAGGAGCATGTATCAAAGAAATAGTATGCTACTTTAAAGTGATACTGCTCCCTACAACAGCAAAAACTACTAGATTCAACATTTTTTTCTGATACCTGCTCAGGTATCAATTATTCTGCTGAACAAGCCCAATATCATACAGTTTAAATTAACATCTGATTACTTTTTAATCCACTCTCGTAAATACTGCAGAAAGAGCTTTTGCTAACCGGTTAGATGGGTTGGTCTCTCTTCGTGTTCTAAGTGATTTTCATTTTGCTTCCAGCTTTAAAAGTGAACAGAAGTGCATACAATTCACAGTACAATGCGTGATATGTTTAACATAAATGCTTGGTGTGCTATTCTATCAAACCTGCATGTGTCAGTTATTACGTAGGTAGACCTAGAAATAAACTCACCAAACTTTCGTCCAGCTGTAATTATTATTTCTCATTTAACTGCAGCTGCGGGAATACAGAAATGTCACTTTGGAGACTCGGAATGCTTAGTTAAAACAATTAATGCCATAATTAAAACCTATCCCCGAGGCATACCAGCTATAGGTCTAAAACCCATCGATGTAGTCGATATACAAGATTCCAAATTTTGGAATGATCCAAAAATTGGTGCTTTTTGGCTGATATTTGATTTGTACGATCAAGTTAACTATGGTTTCGAGAATACAACCATAACGAAAATCAAAGGATTTGGTAAAAATCCCACATCCACTTATATGGAAATTCATGGACAAATACCCAATCTGATACATAAGGGAAGTTACTTATCGCAGGGACGGGTTTGGATTGTGGAATTGAATTCAACAGGAGAGTCGGTGTCGGATTTCCAGAATTTTCGTTTCACATTGAAAATCAAAGTGTTCATGGAATACCGGAATAATAAAAGATATTTAAAAATGTACGAGTTGGTGCCGCTAGTCAGCATGGATCGGTGAGTGCTTCAAAGACAATGTTAGGTGTGTCAATACATATCATTTAGCATCGGTATGTTCAAATGAATTGCCCATTTATGCTTATTAAATTGCAGTTTTTCTATTAGCGAGAACAAGCCCGTCAAGTTTTGTGCTCGGATGGGTTGTTCATCTTGATTTTTTGGATACCTTTCCCTTATCCATGTGAATGAAGCGAAATAAAGTCCGTGTGGTCTGATCAAAAGCTTAAATAGAATTGACATCATCCATTCTAAATCTATTTCTTATGCCCTTAAAGAGGCTATTTTAAAATTGTACGGATGTTTGTAACCCAGAGAAGGAAGTATCTCCGACCACATACAACGGTCGAATAACTATGTTGTTTTAGTGAGAAAAACTTTTTTAGTTTTCAATTTTTTCATAATTTAACCAAGTTTTACTGAAATCGGACAACTATATAATACAGTCTACAGACTAAAAAGACTTAAAGACATGCTGCATCAACTTTTCCTCATATTCCGCAGTTAATTTCTCCAAAGGTCCAAGCCGGACTTCTCTCATGTACTTGGCGTGTGTGCATATAAGTTTTCGCACAAGAGAAAGGGACCTACAATTTAACGCCGAATCCGAACGGCAAAGTTTCGAGATGTTTTGTTTTTATTAGATGTTCCGAGCCGGGATCCCGCACAGCAGGCCAGCACAGCTACACACCGGCCATCACGCCCAATTTCAATTACGCTCCGCATGTTATTTGGTCATAGCCAGGTGTCTTGGCTGGCATCAGCTGTCTGATAAAACGATTTATCTAGAGAGATGGGTCTGTCGGGAGATTGGGGTCCAGGGTCAGCCTTGGAAAAAGCTTGTTTAGCAGCAATTACTTCTAAAGAGGCCAGGTTTAATGGCATGAATCTGCGCTCAATAAGGAGATTACTAAACAATTTCTAAATAGAAACCATAGATCTTAATTCACCAAATATTTGCAAAGAGCAATGTATTTGCAGTAAACAAGGATTTCAAAAAAGGCTAAAAAATATTTTTCTTTTCGCAAAGCCAACCGCTGTGATCAAATTTACGAACGAAGAACTTTGGTATATGGGTTAAAATATTACGAACGATCGTTAAAAATATGATTCGATTTAATTCTGACTAGCCGCCGGAGAAGAATTTCTTGTGTTGAGCGAGGTTTGTTTACATTTGTGGGTCCTGTTCCACATTAAGTAACCTTTTCGAACCAAATTTGTTTTAATGCAAGTTTCATTGAGATCGTTACAGAACGACCCAACACGAAGATTTTGTTTTGTTCATAAGATACAAATTATTTGATTATAATATGATAAATAGAGGAAAGCTAACTTAGGCTCGACCGAAGTTGATATACCCTTGTAGCTCGTAAACTATTTTATTTTGGATTTCATGATTTATTTTAATGTGAGGCACAAGAATTGCAAGAACTCAGTGTTGAAAAAAGCCCAGAATGCACTAAAAAATTGAAAAGCTACCTGCGAGTCAATATGTCTGATCACAGACTCAACTCAAATAGTTGATATGTTTTACCAAGCCAAGCCCAATCGTCTTGCAATATTGGACTAGTCAGTCGAGGATACAGAAATTGATTGTTGATAAATTGTCTATTAATGATCTCATAAGACATGTATCAATATCATATATCAATAGTTTTCTTAAGAAACCATAGCCAACGAAAGTCGAATGATAAATCTGTAGGGGAGAATGGGGGGTTCTGAGCCGCTGGGGGTTGTGAGCCACTCGAATATTGGCCACAAAAAAATATAATAAAACTTTTTGTTTATGACATGTGTCTCCCTTCTTATTACCTAACTTTTGGCAAGCAACCTATCAGTCTACACCTTCTATAAGTTCGAGAAACAAGAACTCGACTTTTTTTCAAAAAGAAAGTTTTTTTTTTATTTTTGACTTGTGAATATTATACAAAATTTTTTTCGTAATGACAAAAGTAAGTATGAGGGAAATATCTTTGGTCAATTGCCTTTTTGATAGAAATATGTTTTTTTTTGTAACAATTTCTTTTTTGGTTATGTGACGTCACCAAAAAAAAAGTGAGATATGGGGGGTTGTGAGCCACTTTGAAAAAAGTCGGTTTTGACTTTCAAAGAGAATATTGCAATGACGCGCAATAAAACAGAGGAAAAACTCTCCAAAGAAGTAAAAAAAAAAAACATTTAAAAAAGGCAAACAAAAAGAACAGCCACAAGCAAAAAGTGCTCGTATATAAAAGAAAAAAAGCCTGATGCCGTCAATCAATTTTCACTCTTCATTGATATTTTCTAAATTCAGAATATGAGAAAAATTGTTAATTTTTTATTTAATAAAGAATAATGGCTTAAAAACACGAATTTTGAACTTTTTAGATGGGTGGCTCACAACCCCCCACAAATTTTCGAAATGTCAAAAAATCATTTTTTTTCAATATGAAATAAAAAAACCCAAAATTTTATTTTTTAAAACTAGTGATGAGGAAAGTTTTGTGCATCTTTTACCTAAAATACAAAATTTACAGAACGAAAAAAATATTGATTTTTGGCGTTGTTTTGTTCGAAAACAAAATTAAACCCCACTCTCCCCTATATTTATGTTGTTTTGGTTATGATGCGATGCAAAAACTTACAGTAATTGCCAATCTCAATGTTTGTCATGGTTTTCTTTTACATTCTTTTCTAACCCTTTTGTTGCCTCAAAAGATTTTAGATAACAAAATTAAAGGCATTCGAAAGGCATTTTTATCAAAAAAAAAAGAAAAATTAATGTAAAAATGGGGAAAAACTGCGCTAGCACGCCCGTGAAACGGAATATCTTCAAATGGATTAAGGTAAATGTAAAAATTTGATTACATAAGTTCAATTTAATTGTTTCCCATGAAAAATTCGATCAAATAAAGTGTTTTTAAGCACTTTTTAATTTTTTGGTCCAGGTTGACCTCTTGGTGGAAATGCCCATATACCCTTGGAGCATAATCTATGCTGCCAGTTTGTTATATGGCTAAACGAAATATTCATCCGATTTTGATCAAATTCTCCAATATTGTGTTGAAACAGATAACATTCATATCTGGAAAGTATAAAGACGCTACCATTGAAAACAAAAAAGTTTTTCTCACGAAAACTACTTTTTCTACACAATTGTGCCTATGGCAGCTATATGCTACAGTAGCAACTATAGATTTGGATCTATAGCATATAAGATTGATCAGTAACAAGTTCGGGAGCGATAGCATTGAAAACAAATAAATTTTTCTCACTAAGGCTTTTTTTCAGACCTACCTTTTGTATGGCAGCTGTACTATATAGTTGTCCGATTTTAATAAATCTCTGTGAAATTATGTGAAATCATAGAAAACTTATAAATAAAAACAAAAAAGTTTTTCTCACTAAAACTACTTTTTCAACCGATCGTTTCTATGGCAGCTATATGCTATTGTCATCCGATCCGGCCGGCTCCAACAAATGTGCAGCGTATTTGTACCAAAAGACTTCGTGCAAAGTATGGATACGATAGCTTTAAAACTAACGAAGAAGACAGACGGACATGGCTATATCAACTCAGCTCGTCATGCTGATCATGAATATATATACTTTATGTGGTCGGAGATGCTTCCTTCTGTGCGTTACAAACATCCGGACCATTTCAATATACCCTCTCCAAGGGTATAAAAAGATGTGAGTGTCGTTAACACTCACGGAGCTTTGTTGTAACACGTGATGCTTATTTTTAAAATCTCAAGCTCTCTCAACGGTATTTAAATCCGCAAGGGCCTTCTCCTAAAAGAAGAAAACTAACAGGGAGTAGAAATACCAGCAAGAAGATCACTTGCTGCAGTGTTCTTTTATTTTTTCAGGAAGTCTTGTTTATTGTGCGATCCATAGATAAATGATGATGTTTCAACTACCCAGATACCATCAGGGTGACATCCCAGATTCCACCCAGAATTTACCTAGATCCCAGAAAGGTCATACCCAGATCCCTCCCAGATACCACCCAGACACCACCAGATTCCACCCAGATCCAATCAAGATACCACCCAGATCCCACCCATGTTTTACCTTGATCCCACTCAGATCCCATCCCATCTAGATAATACCCAGATCCCACTTAGATCCCAAACAGATCCCACCCACATTCCACTTAGATCCTATCCAGATCCCACCCTGTTTCCCCTCTTCAGCATCTTTCCTTTCTGTCTTGTGGGTGTGTGTTTCCTGGAATTCCCCAAAACAAAACAAAATTAATGATGACAGCGTCTCGTGACGCTACTACCCCCCTACAGAGACCTATTTAGTTTGTGCAAAAGAAAGTATTAATATAAACAGGAGAAGAAATCACTTCCGACCCTATAAAGTGTATATATTCTTGATCAGCATCAACAGCCGAGTCGATATAGCCGTGTCCGTCTGTCCGTCCGTCCGTATGAGCAAACAGATCTCAGAGATGGTAAGAAATAGAGGTTTGACATGTATGGGACAAATGTTTCTTATACTTGCAGGCAGATAAAGTTTATTTATAATTTTTGCCACGCTCCCTCCCGCCCCCGCAAGTCGGGAAAAGCATCGTATCTCCCACAGTTTTGCAAATAGATGATTTGTACTTTCTAGAGATAGTTAGTCATTAGAAATATGTATAGAAGAAATGATAGAAATCGAATGAGCGGTTCTCAAGTTATGAGCAAAAAAAAATCAAAAAACACCCCCTCGCCCTCCCCAACAACCAACATCGCATTTCATTTAGCCGAGAGAGAGAGAGAGAGAAAGAGAAACTTAGAGATGAGCGCAGCAGCAGCGCTGCATTCAGCTTTTACTCCAGGTACAGAGTATGATATAGTCGGGCTTGTCCGACTAATGTCACTTGTTTTATTTTCAGAACATGTCGTGAGAGTCATTTTTTTTACAAACCTTGAACATCCTGATGCACCCATTTAAAATTAAAATTAAATTTTTTGTTCTCATAATTATTGAGGTCCAATCGAATAGTCATATGTCGCAGTTGGATTTACCCCCAACTATTTCACCATATTTTACATCTGCCACATATATGTATTTTTTCTTTCAGCTGGGTCTTCTGGCTGGATAACTTCTTTAGTGAAAATACAGATATGACGTTTGCCATCAATCAAGTGTTCAATACCCATTGGATCGAATTTTGGAATGAATTGGAGCCGGTTAATTTAAAAATATTCTCAGGAGTGTTCAGAGACTTGGTTGAAGGTATCTTTGATAAAGTTTCGTATGATGATATGTTCCTTGAGGATGATCCAGAGAATAAAGTCAATGATTGATACGCGATTTCGATTTGTTGTTGTTATTGTTGCTGTAGAACCGGTTACGTAAATTGCAATAAATGAAGCAGACAGTCGATTTTGCAAATAGTTGAACGTTGGCTTGAACAAAGCAGGTTCTCGTTACATTGCGACTAAACTTTTTATTTTAAATGCATTACTTGTATATATTAATTTCTCTAGGCGCTCTCTCATTTGGTGTCGAACTTCGTAAGTGAATTTTTTCATATTTTATTGTTTTAATAATTAAAACCTTCACATAATTTCAGCGAAGGAGATAGAAAAATGTCGCTTCGGTGATTCCACTTGCGTGATTAACAGTATGAATCAGCTTATTCAAAGGTATCCCAAGGGCATACCCGAAATAGGTCTGCCACCGCTCGATAGCACCAGACTTCAGAACGTTTCCGTGCTGAATTCCACTTATCGCGGTCCCATTTGGCTAAATTTCCATCTGAGAGATAATGTGTATAGGGGTTTCAATAATGCCACCATAACCCATGTGGAGGGCTTTCTGGAGGATCCCACCCAAAAACAAATTCAAGTGAAAGCTCGTATGCCCAGGCTAGTGCATGAAGCGGTGTTTGATATGGAGGGTAGATTTTTGTTATTTACAGCCAACACGACGGGCAAACTTCTATCAGACTATCAGAATTTCCGACTAACGCTCACCATAAAGGTAATTGTGGAATATAGGAATAATAAGCGTTATTTAAAGATCTATGAGCTGGTTCCGCTGGTTGATCTAGATCGGTGAGTGGGCAATTGAATGGAAGATGTAATTAAACTAATTTGGCGAAATTTTAGCTGGATCGTGTGGATGGATGATTTGTACAAGGAGAACACAGATCTAACCATAGCCCTTAATCGTGCCTTTAATGAAAATTGGCTGGAATATTGGAATAATCTAGAGCCGGGTATTATATCAGGCATTTCAGTGGGATTCACGGACATGCTGAACAATGTGTTTGAAAAGATTTCGTATGACGATATGTTTTTGCCTCCGATAAAGATTTATGAGTGAATTTCCTGCGCAATGCGTTTAGTGTAGAAATATATATATTTCTATATATAGAAGAAATGTGAAAACCAAATATCATACTACAGAACGAGCAAGAAGGAACAATTTTGCACTTAAATAAGGTGAATTAGTTTTAGTCTTTCTTGGAAAAATTTACTAACAATCCCAGGGCAATAAAGTATATACTATACCTACAAATCCCAACTGGTTCTACAACATTTCTTGTTTTTCCAATGAGAAATGCTTAGACCTGTACAACTTTAGTTATCTTTATAACTAACTTTACTTAATAATAATACATATTACGTGCTAAATACAAAGAATTATATTCGATCGAAGCGACGACGCACAGTGGCCGGTTTCACTGATTTAGCGTTGCAAAAATCGTTACTTTTGAACGGAAAGAGATTTTTGAATAATTTCAAAGGGATCGTCCCTTAATAATAAAGTTCTTAAAGATTTTTTTTAAAACGAGGTATTGTAGGTCTACCGGGTGACTCAGAATCGGCTGTCAAAGTGAAAAGTTTAATACCCTGAAAACGTTGCATGCAATAATAATATCATGTTAATTTTTTTTAACGATTTATTAAAAATGATGTTGTAAAACTAATTGAAATTAACAAAATTTAATAAAGAACTAATTTTTCAATTACTAAAAATAATGTCTTGGATTTAGCGACCTGATCTGTGTAAATCCAATGTTTGGTTATTCCGGCTCAAGGTCATCTGTTCCATCCAAGGAATGACTTTTACATCAAACTCCGAGGCGAGCACTTGTTTCTTGTCCCGTATCAATCCCCCTGAAGACGGACCCCGATGTGGGCTCGAAATATATTGGGAAACAAAAAACACCCTTTTTTTTTTTTTTTGATGGGACGGATGACCTTGAGCCGGAATAACCAAACATTTGGATTACTAAAAATATTTATTTTCATTAAAATTTAGTCCTAACTAGGGAACGGTTAAATATGCTTTAAAATGTTGTCAATATAGGTATAGATGAGCCTTAGCACAACATATAAACACAACAACCACTCACTTTTTAATGCAATATATGGCTTTTAGGATCAGAGGAAAGTTAATAAAACCGAAACAACATGTTACAAAAACATGACGAATAAAACAATTAACAAACAATCGTCAATACAACAAAACAATGACTCCACTAAATATTTTAAAAATTAAAATTTAATATTTTATTCTATTGTTTTGTTTTCGTGGAGGTCGATATATTTTGCACGTGTTCGCATATCTATATATAAGGTTGTCAAAAAGTCTTGCGGTATTTTTATTGAATTTTCAATTGTTCATAAAATTGGTTATAATAATGCGATTTAAGTCAAATATGCGCCGTTTTGTTCGATGACGAGTTCCCAACGAGATGCCAACTTCATAATGCCCCTCTTATAGAAGCTCGCTTCCCTATTGGCAAAAAACTCGGAGAGCCAATTTTCACAGGACTCTCTTGTGGCCAACTTCCGACTACCAAGCTCGTTCGCCATGGACAGAAATAGGTGGTAATCACTTGGTGCGAGATCCGGACTATACGGTGGATGCAAAAGAACCTCCCCATCCGAGCTCCCGGAGCTTCTGGCGCGTCACCAAAGATGTGTGTGGCCTGGCGTTGTCCTGATGGAAGACAATTCGGCCTCTGTTGATCAAAGATGGCCTCTTCTGCATGAGTACTGTATTCCAGCGGTCCAGTTGTTGGCAGTACAGGTCCGAATTGAGCGTTTCGCCATAGGGGAGCAGCTCATAGTGGATGATTCCCTGCCAATCCCACCAAACACACAGAAGAACCTTCCTGGCCGTCAATCCAGGCTTGGCCACCGTCTGGGCAGCTTCACCGCTTTTCGACCACGACCGTTTGCGCTTCACGTTGTCGTAAGTGACCCACTTTTCATCGCCAGTCACCATCCGCTTCAAAAACGGGTCGATTTTGTTGCGATTCAGAAGCGATTCGCATGCATCCATACGTCTAAAAAATGTTTTTTGCATCAAGTCGTGTGGCACCCATACATCGAGTTTCTTTTGAATCCAAGCTTCTTCAAATGGTTTATAACGGTTTGATGACTCATGCCCAGCTCTTGGCCGATGCTACGGCTGCTACTATGCCGGTCTCTTTCGATCAATTCAGCGATTTTATCGCAATTTTCGACGACAGGCCTTCCGGACCGTGGCGCATCTTCGATCACCTCTGCACCAGAACGAAAACGTTGAAACCATCGTTGTGCGGTGGAAATGGAAACTGTATCGGGTCCATAAACTGCACAAATTTTATTGGCAGCATGAGATGCATTTTTGCCTTTATCGTAGTAGTACTGTAAAATATGCCGTATTTTCTCTTTATTTTGCTCCATGTCTGCGACGCTATAACTCACGAACGACTAAAAATAAACAACAATAAAGCAAACACGTGTTAGCGCGTGAAAAGAGCTTCAAAAAGCTCTAGCGTGAACCGATGCGACGAATACAACTAGAACTACGCCTTGTTTTTGGATTCTGTGCTTCTTCTGACAACTCTCGCATCGATAAAAGTTGTCATTGTATTAGCTGCTCACCATGATCCAATATTTTATGGACAGTAGGAGTTAGCATGCATATGGATCCTTGGCATATTTTCCATATTTGCAAGCATCAACATTTTCGCCACAGCTTAAAACATTGAGAATGATCTTAAACCTTTTTATAACATCCAGATGAATTCCCGTTATTTGAGCAGTTGCCTCATCGTTATTGAATAACCTCCGAGCTGTGTTTCCATCATTCGTGTTTTCATAGCCCTGCTTAGGGCAGTCGACTCTTACCCCGAGTCCGCCAAGAACTTGTGTTGTATATCCATTTTCCTTATACTTATACACCTTATGAGTATCTTTAATCCCAGTGGCTTTGGTTTTATGACAGGGCGCATTCCCATTTAGGATATGTGTTTACTTTAGCACAATGTTGTGATATTGCGTTTACAGCTTTTTTTGAATATACCTAAATACATGGGTTAATCATGCATATTAATAGTTCGTCACCACACTCGCAAGACGGCTCGGCGCAAGACCCACATAAATATATTTATACCTCACCCATTAAAATGGGTAAAAGGGGACTGCGAAGTTGTGCAAATGTATGTAATAGGAGAGGAAACATCTCCGACCCTATAAAGTATATATATTCTTGATCAGCATCAATAGCCGAGTCGATTTAGCCATGTCCGTCTGTCCGTCTGTCTGTATGAACGCGTCGATCTCAGAGATGGTAAGACATAGAGGTTTTATTATGTATGGGACAATGTTTCTTTTATCTGTACGCAGATCAAGTTTGTTTCAACGCGGCCACGCCCCCTTCCGCCCCCGCAATTTGGAAAAAACGTTATCCCACAAAGTTTTGAAGATAGATTGATCTGTATTTTCAGAGATAGTTAGCAATTAGCAAAATAAATCGACTTGCCGAAAGAATGTTAAAGATCGGATGAACGGTTCAGGAAGTTATGAGCAAAAAGCGAACCAAGCCCCCGCCACCACCCCACCCACCCTAATAAAATGTTGCATACTTTTCGGATGGTCACCCTAAGGAACGTAGTACACTATTAAACATGTTTTTTTTCATGACTAACGGGTTTATCGAAGTTGGTTAGAGCTGACTTTAACTTACGCTCGTTGTTAATTACACAGGGTATATTGAAGTCGGGCTACTCGACTGCAACGGTTCATTTGTTTATTTAGAAATATGTATTTAAAAATGTTCACCTAGAGCGTGGGACTAGCGTTAAATAGCACTTTTCGAAGTCCATCAATGTGGGAAAAGAATGTACAAAAGTAGTACTCGTAAATCGACAATAACTCAAATAATTAAAAATAAAAATAAATTTTCTTAAATTCATCTGAATCGATGAAGCAAAAACCAAATTGCATGTGAAATTTTCGTTTGGCTTTTATACCTTCTCAAACGTGATATTTGACATTTTATACCCGTTACTCGTAGAGTAAAAAGGGTATACCAAAGTCGTGCAAATGTATGTAACAGGCAGAAGGAATCATTATAAGTACATATATTCTTGATCAGCATCAACAGCCGAATCGATTTAGCCTTGTCCGTCTTCCGTCCGCCGTCCGTCCGCCGTCCGTCCGTCTGTCCGTCCGTCTGTCTGTATGAACACCCCGATCTCAGAGATGGTAAGAGATAGATGGTTTGACATGTATGGGAAAAATGCTTCTTTTATCTGTACGCAGATCAAGTTTTATTTCAAATTTTGGCCCGCCCCCTCCCGCCCCCGCAATTTGGAAAAAACGTTATATCTCCCACAGTTTTAAAGATAGACGATTCGTAAATTTCTGAGAGATAGTTAGTATTTCAAAATAATATTTCATTTATCTTTTGATACTTTCCTAAGGAAAGCAGGAGCACTGTTAAACATTTTTTCGCGGGTAACGGTTTATCAAGTCGTTAAAATCTTTTAACACCTCCTGTTTTTTTTATTTATATTTCTTTTTTTCTTATTAATTTTATTTTTCCAAATTTAAACTTTTCTTGTAATAAATTCATTTATTCATTATTTAGGTACCCTAATTCTAAATATTTACAACTTACTGTTACTCCTAAGATTAACTTATATTGTAGTGCTATTTTAATTCATTTGTCTGTCTTAATTTGTATATCGAGTTTGCTATTTGTTTATATCTTCTAGTTGGGATTTTAACGTAAGATTTATAATATGTTTTGAAGTTAGAATATCGTGTTTGTATTTTATGATTGTGTATATTCTAGTTTTAGTTTTTATCCGAAGGTAAGTATCTAGGACTTTGTTTCAGGTGAGCGTTGATGTATATGTGAGTTGATGTATAAAGAGTGAGTTAAGAAGTGAAGCTTTGTATGATGCAAATTTAAGGCAATTATCTCAATATAAAGACTAGATCCTTCGGTCAGCAAGGTCAGTTGGGTGGATCCTTTGGCTGTCTCCCTTCTTGCCGGCTTGATCCCGTTATCCTCCTCCTTCCACACTGTGTGTACCACCAGCACTGTGCTTCGTTGGAACTACTTTGACTAATGTCTCTTCTGAGTGTGTGCGAAACACAGGCACAATTGTCAGGGTTTACAGATAAATTCCAGCGGCACGCCCAGTTTTCGAATCTCCTTAGGTATTCTTGGAGTGCATCTGTTGCCATATAGATGCACTTATTTCTAGCCATTATTGCAGTGTCGTCGGCAAATGTTGCGATCAGAAGGTCCTGCGGGTCTTCGATGGGAATGTCATGTGCAGTGGGCATGTCTGAGGTGAATAGGCTGTACAGTGTTGGGCCTAAGACGCTACCTTGAGGTACTCCTGCTCGAATCCTCTTCTTTCGGGACGCAAGGCCATCCTGGACCACTCTGAAGGTCCTGTCGGATAAAAATGATCTGACCATCAGAAAGATTTGAGGATTGAGCGTTCCCTTTATTTTTGCCAGTAGGCCATCATGCCAGACGCGGTCAAATGCCTGTTGGATATCCAAGTAAGCTGCCACAACGTACTCCTTGGCGTGGAATCCTTCCAGGACGAAGTTTACCACTCTGTGAAGTTGCTCCGGCGTGCCATGTCTCAGCCGAAATCCAAACTGGAACTTAGGAATCTTGCGTTTTACTGCGGGCGTTTCCAGTATTCTACGCAGTAAGCATCTCTCCAGCATTTTGCCAAAGGCTGGGAGGAGACTGATGGGTCTGTAAGATTCCAGTTCTTGAGGAGGTTTTCCGGGTTTGTGTAACATTAAGATGTTAGCACTTTTCCATGCAAGGGGAAAGTAGCTGAGTCTGAGAGCCGCATTGTATACGAGCAACAAGAAAAGTATTGCTTTACTAGGGAGTAGCTTTACTGACCTATTGCCCATCTCGTCTTTTGTTCTTAAGTGAGGCTATTTCACCTTTGACCTCATCAAACGAGATAGGTCTGGAGGGCAGCGCCATTTGAAGAGGCACATCCAATGTCTCCTGAACCAATTGCAGTCTGTTAGCAGAGGCAGTGCTAAAGGGCTGAAATCTTTCCTCAAGGAAAGGCTTCAGCTCGGTCCTGAGGATGTTTTGCCCAAGTTCCATCAACATTTCTGACCGGAAATTTCGGCTGAGGGTGCCTTTTGTACCTCTTGGTGAGCTGCCATAGAGCGTATCTGGAGTCCTCATTGGGCGTAGTATCCTCAAGTAGCTTATCGGTGGCAGCCTTTTTGATTGTGGACAGGACCTTCTTGACGCGGTTCGCTATTCTCCTGTATATCCTGTCAATAGCAGGGTCATACGTTCTGATGTATTCCCTTCTCAGACGTTTCTTGAGCGCAATTAGTCCCTCAGCTTCCGGCGTCAATACAATATCCCTACGTGTTGTGTGTGAGTGGAGTGGGTTTGCTGGAACCAAATAAAATAACCACTGTAAAATCCAAAATAATTGACCAAATTCAATAAACCAAACATTTTCGGGCCATCTGTCCCTTTATTCAATTAAATTAAAGCAGTCAAAAAAATCGACCATCAATTTTTGATTTTTGCAACGCTAAATTCACCAAACTGGCCACTGTGCGACGGCGGAAAGAGCGGGCAGACTCTTCTCGTCAGCGATGGCACACGCCTCATATCGATAACATCCAAAAATATCGATAGGTGACTGCAGGTGCTGCCACAGCTGCTCCCTCCCCAGTAGGGTCAATATTTTATCGATATATCGATATTTTTGTTGGACGATAAGGGTTATTCCGATATGATATTTTGTATGCCGATATTGGCGATTATCAATATTTTTATAAACGATATATCAGAAAAGTTACTATGGCAATGGGTGCAAATAATGTGGCTAGCCTGATAAATCATCTGGTAATACAACTTGAAATCGCATTTAAGAACTAATCATACAGGTATGGATGCAGAAATACGCTGCAATATTAGGTGTCAGTGTTAGAATATATTGAAGATATTGTCAGATATTGGAGAGCTTGTGCGGATGAATTGTTCGTGCTGTCTGAAAGTGCATTTCGATACTTTACTCTCTTGGCCTCAGCTACGGCAATCGTTTAAATTTTTTATATGTAAATAGCGAAATGTCTTCGGCCCTTGGGGGTATCAGGTGACAATCGCTGACTTACAGATACCCGAAACAGAATGACTGAAGAACACATTAGGTTCTCTTAAATTCTTCACTTGATATTTTTTTAAGCATAATCTGTAAGTCTTTAAAGCCTACACTCAGATATGATACAAATTTAGTTCGTCACAATACTTCACATGAAAAAAAAACACGTTTGAACTGCTTTGAAATAAGAACAGAACAGAACAGAAGCCTCTCTTATATGAAGTAATGTGCCCAACTAAATTTGTATCTCTTTTGAGTACACGCTTTTAAGGTTTAAAGCATTGTCCGGCACCGTTCAATTTTCTGTGTATACAAGTAGCGACGTCCATCCTCTGTAGCAGCGGCGTCGATCACAGACACTATAGGGAGCGTACACTGCTCTCTTTTGCAATAACAAACATGTGCTAGCTGAGAGCGCTCTCGCGTGTCTGAACGCACACATGCAAAGGCTAAATAAGCATGTGTGTTTTGCCGGACACTGGTTTAAAAGTAAAAGAAACCTGACTATTAATGTAATTTTTAAAGAAATGTACAGTGCAGTTTCAGAAAACTATTGGAAACTGTTATAAAGATTAGATATAACGGTCTCTAAAAATCGTCACTAGCAGTTTTATGGTGAAGATCCATTAAAAGCTGTTTAGTTTTTCTAAAGCTTTAGAAAATAACGATAATATCGATATATCGATACAGCATTTGTTGAGTTTAGTACAGGTTTTCCGGAGGTTTCATGACAGGAGTTGCAATTTTTAGTACGAACATCTGTGTGCTTGGTGGAGTTGTGACGCCATTGCTTAGATTGGGGGTCGATAAGAAGTTGCCCAAAGAGTTGGTCGTTGCTTCATGGTTAACAAGTCGTTCAGTTTATTGCCTTACGGGGTGCGCATAAAATCGATGGTCAAGGTTGATATGGTTGGATTCTGTGTAGACGAGGTTTGGCCAGGCAGTGGTCGACCGACGACGGACCCGTCGAATTGTTGTTGATCTTTGTTGAGCGTATAGATCGCGAAAAATTTAACCGATTTGGATTCTGGAAAGTGGATTCTACTCTAGGAAGTAAGTACAATTTAATGTATTGCTAAAAATTATTATTAACAACGCTTAATATCGTTAAATAAAAGTAAGTTTTTTCGTCACTTCTGAAAGTCTGTTAAACAAGTTGTTTAGACAATTCTTTACCATCTATCAAAATTAGCTACGTACTGTATTTACTCGTGTGATTTTTTGCCACTTCGTATTATAACACTGTCCTGCTTCCTCTCAATCACCTTCTAAAGTATTTGGTCCGTGAGCACAAAAATCTGTCAAATAGTTATCAGATATTATCGATAAACGTGTTTTTCGACGTAAAGCTTGGTATGGAGATACCCGCGAAATACCCGCGAAATGAAAAAGTCCATATAAAAAAAATGATTTCGCACGGATTTCGCAGGTTGCTGTTTCGTGAGTTGGTATGGAGTTCACGCGCGAAATTGTCACATCGATAACACAGCGTTGCCACCCGACGTCAACGTGTCACGCGATAGTCACGCGATGAGTGATGATTTCGAAGGTGTGAAATATATGTAAAACATATTTTTCGTCTCTACATATACACACATGTTGAGGTAGTCACACATATACTTACAAGTGTTGTGGCGCGGTAGTTTAAATTGAGTAAAAATATAACACAAAAGCATTAAAAAGGCAGAACAACTTTTTATTGGAGGAGAAGGCCTTAGGTAATTTAATAAAAGAGAAATCTGTTTTGCAGAAGCTCATCCATAAACAGCATTATGATTGACATAAATTATCTCAGAAAGTATAGTTGACTGCCTTTGGAAAGGAAGGTAAATATAGTATTCACTATGTTTGTTTTTGCTAGGGGACCATTGCAAAACGGCTTGGTCTTCGTTAAAGGACAGTGTACTTTGCTGGAGTGATAAGCACACCAAGAGTGAAAGCGATGGAGGCGTACCCATCGCAACTTAAGGAGGCAACGATGTGAAGTGGGAGTCATGTCGTTTTTGCCTAACTTATGCAACGAGAACCTTTACTCCTCCTACGAGATTGCTGATGATGAGTAATGTCATGGCGCTGTGAATTCAGTTTCCCCTTCACTAGTCGTGTCTATACAGCATTAAATGCCTATTGGAGCAAATTATTAAAAAATTACAAATAAATTAAGGATTAACCTAACACTGTCGAACCCTAGGTGCCTTGTTTTTCAAATCCATATGTATAGCTATTGTAGCAACTATTGCATCAGTGGAGGCCACCAAAACTATTCGCTGTTTATTCATCTGAATTTTCCCGCCAAGTTAAATTTGAAAACAAAACAACTAGAGATGAGCGTCTTATTTCGCACTTGCTATCGACGAAATAATGTACAGAGACTTCGCACACCTTTCGCAAGTATCTTCATACCAAGCTTAACGGCCAAATCGTTTCAAATACGTTTCAAATACGTTTTCAAAGAAATTGTACGCCATATTGATTCCGCAATTTTGTTTTCTAAATTTTGACTTCGGATTCGTGATCAGCGACCCCGAAAAACCCCCGAGTACAGACTTCAGACAAATAAAATTTGTTTTTGAAGAAATTGTCCGCCATATTGGTTCCGCCATTTTGTTTTTCTAAGTTTTGACATCAGATTCGAGCTCCGGCGTCACCACCAAAGACCCCCGATTACAGACTTTCAGCAAAATCAAATACGTTTTTCGACTTTTGGCCGTCTTTTTGGGATTTGGGACCACCGCGCCGGGGTCATGAGCGCCGTGGTCGAGATCCGAGCCCCCATCCATGGTCATGTTGTTGGCCATAAGATGGTGATGCTGGTGCGATACAGTCCGTGGGGCGACGCAGGGATGATGATGAGTGGGTCCATTTGGTGTGGCCGCAGTGGGTCAGCGGTTGCTACTGGACGCTGATGTTCTTTGACGTGAGAAGCTGGCGGTTGTTGACGGAACAGCGCCGTCCCGCAGCACCCACAAGTTTTCGTCGCAAATTACAACCACTTTAATGATTAATTGTCAATTGTTCTCTCAGTAGGGGTCACCACTTTTGTAATCTTTATAACTAACTTTATTTAAGCAGCTAAGTAAGTTCGAAAAAAATAATTTTAAACCTTAATTTATATAAATTATACAAGTTGCAAGTCGGTTCTTTTTTTTCTCTTCTTTTCGATCCTAAAATGTTTCATACTTAATTTAAATACATACAAGAACAAAACATACTTGAAACTTTAAGTACAGAGCGGTAAAAATTCTATCCCAATCGACCTAGAACTCTGCCTGTTGTTTTAGTTTTGAGTGTATCTTGTATAAATATTTTTAAAAACCGTAACAAATTGAAAAATTAATTTAAATAAAAATCTTTCAGACTTTTGGGCCAAGTATTTACACTTCAATTCGACTTCTCCTTTCCATAATTATGAAATTTCCCATCAGCTTGTAGCTCATCATAGAAAATGTGATCATTATAAATTTCATCCCTATGGTACATATGCTGATACCCCTTCGAAAGTTTGCCCCGCTTGAACTTATGATGATCCGCTTTCAGTTTAAGCAGCTTCTGTCTCACATGCGGCTGACCTAAATACTTTAGTGGACTTCCCTCAGCGACGTCTTCTCGTTTTTTGCGTGAATAATCCCACATCTCTGTGCCAGGCGGTGTTAAGGGACGTATGACAATCCGAAAAGGCACCATCATCTGAATTCGTGGCTTGGCAGACTTCTTTCGTTTGCGAGGCAATTTCTCTCCCCACATATCCTTGTACTCATCCACCACACTACAGGTGGGCATATCCCTTGCCTTGGGTATGCTTTCGTCCAGTTTGGGCGGACACTGGAGCACATAATACAAATCCGAATCCCCGTCCAGCATCTTAGCAGGAACTTTGTAATAGGCAAACATATTTCTCTCCACAACAATGCCCGACGCGGTGCTTAGTTGCTGCAACACACCCAATGCCAACTGCCACATGGTGGTAACTCAACTACTGATTGGGTTTAACACCCATTGACAGTTTATAAGTTTGCAAAACTTTACGATTCACTGACTATGCGGTTACCATAAACACAGGTTGAATGAACTCCATCAGGTTTAGACCCAGGCCTAGGTCAATCAATATTCCGCCTGAAAAAGAAATAAACGAAACTTTTCTTTAGCACGGAAATCATGCAAGCAACTGTTGCCGGTCTTGATGTTGAGCAACAATGCTGCCAAGGCCGCAACAAGTGCAAAGTGTTGCTAAGCTCAACAGGTAATTGTTGAAGGTTGATTTGCTATAAAAATAGTTGAGTTTTTGCCAGAGACTTAGCCCCTGACTAACTGTTGCCGCCGATGCAACAGTTTTTAGCGTGACTGGGAAATGTGGTTGGAACTTTTCTTTGGCTTGGGTAAAATGCTTGTTGTAAATTTTAGAGATTGGAAAGAGTTTTAGAGAGATAGAGAAAAACTGAATGCGTCAGTTGGTTGTATGAATATTATATTCAAAATGTATAAGTAGCTTAACACATTTTTAATTATATATCATTGAGTTGACAGTTAGCCTAAGGTGAGAATGGTTTAAGCAACAAAATACAATTTTGAGTTGAAAAATTAGAGTACAGCTTAGTCTTAAGATAATATGATCATATGGGACAACAATTGACCCTAGCGACACCAAGATGAAGCTTGTTACGCTCAAAAATGCAGTCCTCCTCCCACCTAACCGAACGTATAACTACATAAACTACATAAAGCAGGAAGCTAAGCTTTCGAGCTGATTACTCGATAGAGTATATTGTAGTCAGCACACAGGTCTCAACGCGGTTACTGCAAGTCATAGTAAAGTAGATATCGATGTGGGTTAATTTAAGGCTCAGTCTAATACATATGAACATTGAGATAAATTTAACTAATCAACTCAGAGTAGACAAGTTTGCCATTTATTAGTATGTGTTTAATGATTGACCAAGCATAACTCCACGGTTAGTAACAATAAGTCTATGTATATGATTTTGTCACGTTCGTATGCAATTATCTTGAAAACGAAAAATTGCTTAAACTCAGCCTAAGCACCAATTATAGGACTTATTAAGAGTTATTAGTAAAGCCTATTTAGATTTCAATTCAGACTTTATTTACCTTAAGCGTTCGACAGAATGGAAATGCTCGTGTGGTAATCGGACCTCAGGACTGAAAACCAAAAAAAAAAAAAAAAACAAAATGGCTTTTTCAAAGACTCTTCATGACTTGAATACTGCGCAGTTCATTGAAATGATCCACATTTAGGAGTTAGACGAACCAGAGAAGTATAACCACATCGAAAATCACCATCTTTTTGTCGATTACAAACCTTTGGTATACCTGCAAAGTACGTTCGACTTTGCATGATGACGTTGAGAACTCCGCCGGTACCCAAATGCCAGCAGATCGGGCACCATCTTTAATAAAGATGTAATCCTACACGTATATCCCGATGATATTGACATTATCGGCGATACTGAATTTCTAGCCCGTGCAAATTTTTAAGCACATTTAAGGACTTTGGCTTTTCCAACTGGACTGGAAAAAATTAATTTTATATTTTCTACTGAGAAAATCTATGTCTAAGTACCGTAGCCGGTTACAATTTTTTTTAGGATGCGACATTTGATTTTCGTGGAAGCCTTTTTTTCTGTGCTACCTGTGTTGTAAATTATTTAAATTAAGAAATTTAATAAAATTAGGTTATATAAAAATTTTTATATGTAAAAATATGATAAATTTTTTAAATTTTTTTTTTTTTTATTTGACTTTAATTAACTAAGTTTTTTTTAATTGTGATAAAACTTCCATTGAATTAATTAGTTAAATTTTATATATAGAATATATTTAATTTTTTTTTTTTTTTTTTTTTAGTTAGCGGCGCAAATGCACATTACGTAATCGAGCACCTCTTAAACACTTCGGAAGGCTTGTGTCGCACAGCATCGATTACAACCCAGTTACATTCTACATTAGAATGGCCGCTTTGGACTGCTAGCTTTCGAATCCCCATTACTTTGTAATCGACAAGTGGGCGATAGCCGAAGATTTTTGAAGCTCCATTACAACTGCACCTAACAATCTAAGAATGTAATGGACGGTGTGGATGAGCGGCCCACTAAACGATACACATAGAATGCGCTGTTGTAATGCAGGTACTTTACGACGTAACGTACTTTGAACTAAAAAGGTATATAGAGTGGTAATGCTATTGAAGTACAGCTCCATGTAAGTATGTTCAGGTAAATTATTTATTAAAAATATATTTAAACAATTTAGTAGCCATTCCAATGTACAAGAGAAATAAAACAAATCTACTAAAAGCTATTTAAAATTAGTTGTGTTTTCGCTGATGCGGAGATGCACGCATACGCCACACGTCGAAATCAACTACGCACATGCACACACACATATTTGTGTGTGAATGCCTAAAGAAAACCAAAAAAAAAAAAAAACGAACAAGCATACGAACGCAGTTCGAATTTTCGACAAACGAAGTTTCGAAGACTTGACAAACTCCGTATGACAACTCGGTATACAAAGTGTAGCGATAGTGTTTTATACTTGTGGGCTGTTGTAATGCATGCTGTGGGCTCGTTTTTTTCTGGGGGCCCCCTTGGAATTGTTTTTTTTTTTTAAATTTTTTTTTTTTTTAATTAATATTTTTTTTGGCCTATGGTTCGCTGGGTTTTTGGGGTGATTTTGTAAGATTTTGCATTACCCATGACTTCTATGTAACAGAGCATATATCCTCCAGAATGGTACCCTTAAGAGCACCCGGCCTCACTAAGGACCACAAGAGTCAATGTGTGCCCCCCTACAAGGGGCCAGCCTGAAATACCTACCTACCTATTTACTGTCAACACATAATTTTTCTTAATAATTTTTTTTGTTTTTGTCTCTCTCTCGTTTGGTCAACGTTCGGGGAAAACTTCATTTTACTCTACGATCTCTACGACTAACAGAGTTTAAACTGTTTCACGATTTGCGGACTTTTTAGCCTTACGAATATCTGAAAAAACAACGAATGTTGTTTTCATGCTGACAAGTGGACTTATTTTATGCAAAAATAATGAAATTTGATTGCAGCAAATGTTCTTTTCAGCTGCAAAGTCCACTGGGTCGTTGCCCAGTATACACATGTAATATCAAAGATCCAACATTAAAAGTTTTCCTGGCCATTCATTCTGGAGTCTTCGGTGATGGTTACTTATTAAAACCCGATAGCTGCGAAAATTCCATCGATTCTTTACAAGTCGCAATACAATTTTGCAAAAGGTTAACCTAGAGTTCTACCCGTAATGGAAAGGTTGACATTTAAAGTAAAATCTTAAGTAAGACTTTAGGGACAGGATCGGCATAATTTTTGTTGAGAAGGACGAGACTAAATTACCAAACTATTTGATACGTCAATCAATAGTTGAATGAACGAAGGAACACTTCGACCTCGTTCATGGCTTCCAAATGTGTCTGATCCTCTGAATTGCAAGCTATCCTCTCCTATGCATATAAACATATATATTTGACGTTTCACAACTTTACGTTTGATTTACTTTCCTTTTCAAACTTTAATCTTAACTATAAAAGTACCTTCAGTCGTTTTTTGAAAGAAAATCCTGTTGCTTGAATCACATAAATACAAAACCTTAGGATAAGTTGAATTTGGAAAAGATTTTGATTCTTCTAACCTGATACCTGATACACACAAAATATTGAATGCTTTTCGCATTGTTTAGCTGTCAGTAAACACTTCTTATTAAGTTGCTAAATTTACACCCAATAACTCTCTATTTTTGCCAACTTTTATTGAACTCTGAATAACAATTACCTTCCCGTCAATATCAATTAGCGCCTCATCAATCATTTGCGCGCAATACAAACTCTGATTTAATTGTCAAAAACTTTTGCATCGCATGTAGCAGTAGATGGCATGCAATTTACCTATTAAGATGGCCAAGCAACAAATGGCCAATAATGTGCCAGCCAAGTTAGCAACCCCATTTTATGGCAGAGGGGAAATAACAAACAGTTGAGGTGGAAAATCAACAAATGCATAGCAACCAGGTCCTGGCACGATCACTTTTGGCTAAAGGCACCACTCCTTGGTTGGGACCCAACGTAAGGGTTAACTTCAGTCGTGTCGGAGCAGCTAAGGTAAGCGGTTGTCTAGCGGAAAATAAAAATGTTGGAAATGTTGAAAAAAATATAAGAAAATATTGAAAAATTGTGAAAAATAATGAAAATGCTTATAAATGGTAAAAAATGTGAGAAAAAATGATTAACTAAATAAATAAATAATTATTTTTGGAATGAAAGCGGCGACACTGAAATTTCAGTTTGTGATTGGGTTATGTAACCAGTGAAAATGTTGCATAAGGCATAATCCGAAAGGAAAAATTAATAACCAGTGAAGCAATTAATTAAATATAATTAAAATTAAACAAAATTTGACTTTTTCGAGTTGCAACAAATAAGAAATTTTGGAATATGAAAAAAAAACCGACATAAAATAAAAATTTTTGATTTTGGTTTTTTATTGATTATTTAGAGTTGTTACTGGTAACAAGGTCAACTGAAAAACAACTAGTCAACTTCGAAACCAACAGAATAAACAAAGTAAAGGCCGCCTATGGAGCCCTCTACAAGCGCCGAGGCGGCCGCTACAGCCGCAGCTGGTGGCCCGGATCCGCGCCTGGAATTGATGGGTTCGTTTGTCAGCAAATCGCTTAAACTAAAACCCGAGAAATGGACGCGTGTCATTACGGTGGAGGAGCACAAGGGCATTATCAAAGAGTTCTTGGACCGCAATACGCCCGTGGTGTTGATTATCATCCTGACGCCGGCTGCCCAACTGGTGCCCTCAACCATATTTCCCCTGTCGCAGCTGAAGAGCAAGGGTGTGTACTTCATTAAGCGCTATGCTACACCCATACCACGGGAGGATTGTGGCAACTACATCATCTATGGCGATTTGGCCACCCGGACCATTGACCAATTGTCGGCTCTGGTCGAGGAAGTTTTGGTGCCACTTCTCTCCAACGAGGATAACTATCGCAGCTGGCCCACAATGGTCGCCCAGGATGTACAGAAGCATGTGCATAGCCTGAAAAGTACGGTGCATCAGGTGAAGGGTCAGGTCAGTGGCGAAACCATACTGGCCATGCCCGTGGGTGTGGAAAAGATTGTAAAGGCAGCCAAGGAGTTGGTCGAGACGCAGCATTGCCAATTCGATTTGTATCTAAAGAGTGCCATCGAGGGTGTCGTCATCAAGTGGGCCACCCAAATACACGAAGTCATCAAGGAGAGTCCATCGAATGCCTTCTCCAATGGCCAGAATCCCACACCGCATACGGGTGAGAATCGATGTGCATATATGTTGTGGCTTTGGTTATTTTTGGCTTTATTTATTATTTATTGATAAAATTCAAGTAGAGCTAGTTGTAGTTGTCATATATCCTAGCAACCTCATTGCATGTCTTCGCAACTTGTTTTTATTATCTGTTCGCGAATGACATGTGCATGCAATATTTTGCTTTCTTAATGGAAATTATTATTATGGAACTGCGAAAGGGGATTCTTAGTATTCCATGAGCTGACCTTTGACCGACTAATGTCTTGGAAAAGGTTGAGCTTTAGTTACACAAAAACACAATGAACCTAATGCTTTGACGATTCTTGCGATTTTCTCGTCAAACGAAAGGAAAAAGTCTTGATGATATGAAATAGTTTTATCGTTGTAAAGAACATCAATACTCATAGTCTTAAATATTTTAAAAACAGTAATTCTAAGGGGGATTTAGAAGCGTATTCAATTGGTGAATTTGGAATCGAATGAAACTGATCTTAAGCCGAACCTCCTAAACTAAAAACCTTTCTAAGTCCAATACAAGCCGTACTTAGACTTAATTTATTCAGGGCTGCAAATCGCTTCAACCGCTACAAGCACGAATTTCCGACTTATTTTTTATACTATGAAAATGCACAGTGGTCGTGGACTTGTATGGAAGTAGGCGACGAAAATAGTTCTAGGTGTCTTCCAGGTCTATAATTTAAACTGTAAACCTAGAACAATACTATAAATATATTTGAAAAAAATGGGCATGGTTATACGCCCAGAAGCCCATGCCACCCATTTATTTATATGTATTTTAATTGAAATACGAGTATATCATTTCTTAAAATACTTCTGAACAGAAAATTTGTCAATAAAATAATTAATTAATCAACAAATAATTCAAAAACAGACTCTTTAATTTGATGACGATTCAGTATATGTGAAACTGAAGGATTAACTAAACCTTGTAAATCAACTTCAGCGAGTGATTCACTTACACTAATGCTACTTGGATAACTGTGAGTTTTAGCAGCAGAACATTATCGTAACTGCAAAATATTATATGAAATTTTGCAGTTAATAATAATAGAACGTCGAATAGATAAGTGGTTTTAAGTTGAATAGGCATCCATCATCATATATTCCGCTTATTCATCACCATTTGCGTCATTTAATGTTTGATTTGCTCTTTTTTGTCACTCTGAAAGAGAGCTTCAAATCAAGCCAATCCAAATGCTTCTGCATAACAGTCAAATTGGTACGATTGCAGCTTTGACACCGGATGTAAAATTATTTGGGGCAGCAACTCTTCTAAATCTGCAAAGGATCGAATCGACATTTTTCCGACCTCTTTTGCATTAGTGCCATTTAAGGGCGCACCACTTTTCGAAAACTAATATGTAACGAAATGCATTATAAATGATTACAAAAATAATCATTTCTAATAATAAATTAAGAAAAACAGATCAATTTGTAATTTTACTATGTTTCTGCAACAATAACAAACACATAAAAGATAATTTAACATGAAAAACACAAACAACAAAACACATGCGGGATCAAAATATTTTGTCGCTGCGCTCCTCCGGGCAACTCCGGGCAGCTGATTCTTTACTATTTTAATCTATTATTATAACAATAAATGATAATAAATATGAGCATAGGAATCGATCGGCATCACAACTAAAAGCTTAAGTGAAAGTACAAAAAGTAAACGAAAAACAATCAAAAAGGTCATTTCTGATTTTGCTTTGTTTTAAAAGATAAACCACAATATCCAAATTTTAAATAATTGAATTCATAGTTAACACCTGTTTGAACGTTATCTATATCATTAAAAAGTTATTGTAACTTTTATTTGTTAATTTTTTAACTTTTAAATGTTGGGTCACTTTGAGACAAAACACAAAGCACTAAATTGCGTAGCAAATGGTTTAAATTTAAGGGATTTTTTACACAAAGAGCGAATGGTCACACAAAAAAGGTTGTTTGTTTCAAAAGATAATTTATTTATGATATGATCGACATACTTCAAAGTGTAAAAATTTGATTTTCGGTTTTTTGATTTTTGTCGTATGGGAGCGACCACTGTTTACTTTGTTATATGTTTTATGATGCATTATTAAATTATAATTAAAATTTAAGACATAGTCTCTATTAATAAAATGCAAAATTTTTAAAATTTGTTGGCGCCAGACATGAGATATATGGATCCGCTGCCTGTCAAGGTGCCACCATCGACAGAGGGAGCTACTGAGAAGAGAGCTGTGCTTAACCTCCCAAATAAATCACGCATCCAATCCTGTGGATCATACGCCTGCATCTGTCAACACCCCAACCCGTGGCTCAGAGTGCGCCCGGACAGGGTGGGCTTTGCTCGTTTTTTTAAAATGAGTGCAAAGAAAAGAAAAAGTCTTGATTGAGGGACTACTTTTCAAAAGAACAGAAGAAAACCGATACCCATGAAATTGAAGTTACAAATGTCATCGAAGGCAGTCGTAGCAGGTAAAAAGTAAAGCTGTCATTTCTTCCGAAGATACTGATAGTAAACAAGACATAGTGCGCTTTGTCACTCAAAATCCATCCCAGATGACAAACGGCACCAATAGTTTATAATGCATTCTGTTCCACCAGTCTCATTTAAATTTCTTTCGGAAAGTGGTAAGCGAAACTTGCGTTTTAAACACAATTGGCTGACTCGCTGGTCATGGCTGGGCTTAATTAATGTCTACGGATGCAGTGCCTTTGTGGTGTTTGCGTCTTTCTGGGAGATTAGCAACTAATAAGAAGCTGGTCAAAGAGCCATTTAACGAGAAGGCTGGGCCAACTTCGTCTCTGCCGAAGTTTTTATACCCTTGCAAATCTTAATAAATCAGAGTTTAAGAACGCCAGCATTAAAACAAACAATTTTTTTAAATAAAACCCAAATTTTCGACCGATAGTTCCTATGGCAGCTATAAGATATAGTCATCCGAATTGACCAAAACTTCCAAATCTGTATAAAAGCGTATAATATTAATAATTGCTGCATTAAGACAAATCAACTTTTAAAATAAAATTTCCCCGATAGTTCCTATGACAGCTATAAGATATAGTCATCCGATTTTGGCCAAAACTTCCAAATCTATGTAAAAGCGTATAATATTAATAATCGCTGAAGTGAGACACGTTAACATTAAAAACAAAAAAGTTTTTTCACAAAGACCCACTTTTCGACCGATAGTTCCTATGGCAGCTATAAGATATAGTCATCCGATCCGGTCGGTTCCGACATATTAGCAGTGTGCAGTAAAAAGAAGACTCTGTGCAAAGTTTCAGCTCGATAGCTTTAAAACTGAGAGACTAGTTTGCGTAGAAACAGACAGACGGACAGACAGACGGACGGACAAAGCTCAATCGACCCAGCTCGTCACCCTGATCAAGAATATATATAGTTTATAGGGTCGGAAATGAATATTTCTATGCGTTGCAAACTTCTGGGCAAAATATTACTTATAGTGCCCAAAAAGATACTTCAAAGTGCTAGTAGGAATACTGTGGATAGAGGAAACGACCATAATCCAAATTTATCCAGAGAGAGCGAACAGCTGACCAAAAAGTATCTAGAGAGCGTAAATGAGAGCGAACAGCTGACAATTTTCTGACAGAAGCGGTGTCGACTGAGCAACCTTCTTCTATTATTCTTTGCTCCATGAAGAATCTGGAGACTGCGCCCAGAGAGCGCCTCACCTTCTAGTTGCATCATGCTTTGCTTCATGATTCCGATGGGTTACCCAGCGGACGATGCAGTGTGACTGTTCAACGCCAAACACCACTCCTTCATCATCAAAAATACACCACCATGTGAAACGTCATCATAAGTCATCGTCAAAATGTTTCACAATCGCTCTTTATGCCACAGAAATTTTACAGCAGGCAGCCACTGCAAAAATCTACCATTGGTTTCAGATTATGCCAATCGACGACTTTGGTTTGCTTTTGTTGCAAAGGACATTGCGACGGGTGGGTGTCGGAAAAATTACAAACAATTTTTTCCACCCCATCGGAATTGAATCTCAGCTGTTTGTGCCTGTCAAGTAAGCGGCACTTCGAGATTTTTGATGGTATGTGAACGGAATTTAGTTTGTCTGAGTTCGACCGAGCGCGGTGAGGCCTGTCGGGAATTTTACGAAAGCTTTCCGACACCCTTTTATACCCGTTACCGCAGAGTAAAAAGGGCATAGCTTCAAAGTCGCAAATGTATGTAACAGGCAGAAGGAATCATTTTCCGACCATATAAAGTATATATTTCACTTCAAAAACATCAACAGCCGAGTCGATTTTCTCCCCCCCCCCGTCCGTCCTCCGTCCGTCTGTCTGTCTGTATGAACACCTAGATTCAGAGATGGTAAGAGTTAGAGGTTTGACATGTATGGGACAAATACTTCTTTTATCTGCACGCAGATCATTTGTTTCCAAATTTTGGCCACGCCCCCTCCCTGCCCCGCAATTTGAAAAAGTTATATCTCCTAAGGTTTAAAGATAGAGGATTCGTAAATTCTTCTAGAGATAGTTAATTAGGCAAATGAATCGATTTGTCGAAAGAATGATAAAGATCGGATGAACGAATTCGTTATACCAAAAAGTGAACCAAGCCCTCCCGCTACCAATTCTAAGAAAATGTTGCAGATACTTTTTGATGGTCACACTAACGAACGCGGGAACACTGCTGAACATGTTTTTTCATGAGTAATTGGTATATCAGTCGGTTAGAGCCGACTTTAACTTACGCTCGTTTTTATATGGAGTTGACAATTCAGCTACAATCAGATTTATTGTAGTTTGTCTGAGTACTCAAGCTTTAGATATTATGATGTAAAACAAAACGTATACGAGAAGACTTTTCTTTGCTTTAAAAATTAATAATGACGGAACTAGAAAAGTTTTACAGGAAGTAATTTTCAAAACGATGAACATCTAAATATCGACACTCAGAAGATGGTATTGGCCAAGGATATGACGGCGCGGCTTGCAATGAGTGGACAATTTAAAGGAGCTCAAAATTTGTTCGAGATGTGCTGGAACATGCAATATCGGGGGTGCCACAGAAAACCTCTTCCAACCAAAGTCCAACCGAATTCCACCCCTAGGTGCTACAGAAATTTCTATTGTTTGGTTTCAAACCTCTTCAATGTTTTGTTAAGAGATTTTGCAAAGCTCTTTCTCACTAGCGCCTTTTTGTCGAAGTAGCGCCTCATGCCAGTTAGCGGATTAAGGGCCAGCGGATCGAGGGCTGAAACCACTTATATTTGGCGCTAAATAAATTTTAATTTTGCATTATACTGGTGGAGAATGCGACTTAAAATTTAATTATTATTTAAAAATGCATCATAAAACATATAACACAATCAAAAAATTTCAGTTAATCATTAAATTAACCCACATCCAAAAAAGGGACATTTTTTGGCGAGAGTTTCAACCTCTGTTTTTAGAGGATGGCCGATTTAGTAATTAGAAAATGAAATTTAGAAGTTCTGTTGCACCAACGAAGTCTAAGAGATTTACAAACCAACTGTCGGCAAAATTCTAAGAGATTTCTGTGGCACCCCTGTATATGTTCATTGTGCTGCACATTCATTAAACTTGGCCATTTGGCGCTTGCAATACTCCATTGACTCGCAACTGCATGGGATCACTAAGACGCATGCTCATTTTCACCACTCCAAAAGCGGCGACCAGACTTAACAAAAATATTGATCTTTGGAAACGACTTCACAGCTACAAAATTGAAGCAGTTGTGTCCCACACGTTGGGTTCAGCGTCACGAGTCTGGTATCATGTTTCTGAGCTCAGACAG
This sequence comes from Lordiphosa stackelbergi, assembly GCA_018904235.1. Taxonomy (NCBI): domain Eukaryota; kingdom Metazoa; phylum Arthropoda; class Insecta; order Diptera; family Drosophilidae; genus Lordiphosa; species Lordiphosa stackelbergi. The sequence continues at coordinate 39,595 of JAEIFU010000614.1, forward strand.
CAGTCATTGTTTAGACGAAATTGCAGAATGGGATGACAACAGGAGTGCATCGTTGGCGCTTCAATTGAGTACATTGATTAAAACCCTACAGCTTCAGTAGTTCACTTAGAAGCAAAAGCAGCCATATTCGCGGTCACATTTCACTTAGCCGACTCTTCAAACTGAATCAGCGGACTTGGAATAAGCGATGAAATTTTACAGAAAATAAGCGTCATCCGAACTAAATATGGGTAGTACGCGCTGAAAACTGTTGTTATATTTTCTGAGGTTTCAGCTTTTTGCACCGAAAAATTTTACTTCTATTGTAATTCTATACAGTAAGAGAGGGCTGGACTTTTAACTGGCAGGCTTGAGGCAGGGGACGGCCTCCTTGTTTTTTTTTATTTCCTTGTATTCAGTTTTTTGATTTGCTTGATTGTTTTATAGATTTCACTTTTAAGTCCCAAAATGCTATATTTTGTGAATAACTAGCACTCTCATTCAGGTGGTTTCCCTATGACTCCCCAATTAAGCTTCTTTCCTTATCGTCAATTGTTCAATTTCCCACAGAATTTACATTTTGGAATAATCGACTCAAGAATCTATCTTTCATCTATGACCAATTGCGCAATGAGCGCATTCGTGCCATGGCCCTTATACTGGAGTACTCGTTGAGCGCCTACCATCCCTGCTTTCAGACGCTCTTCAAGAACGTGGTTACGGGTGAGTAGCATGCAATGTGTTTGCTGTTATGACTTTTGCATGCCAATTGCCAATCAATTCAATCACAGCGCTTGCCGAGGCAAAGGACATCACACTCTATTTGAATCCATTGAAGCGACCGCTCAATCACCTGGAGGAGATTGATTTTTCTGAATGCAAACCATTGCTTATACCCTTTATGAATATTGTGTGCACGCTGTGGGGCAACTCCCGTTACTATTGTCAGACGGTAAAGATAACGGTGCTGCTGCAGGAGATTTGCAATTTGATCATACACCAGGCCAAGCGCTATTTGGATCCCTCGTCCATATTCCATAGTGACATCGATGAGGCCATGCAGCGACTTACACTCTGCATACAAATTCTGAAGTTCTTTCGGGAACTGTTTGACTACTACAAAGAACGGCTGGCCACATTCTTTACGGAGCCCGAAGAGAGACCACCGATTTTCTGGACTTTTCATCCAAATTCAGTTTTCAAGCGCTTTAATGCCTTCCTCGAACGCCTAACGACCATTCAATGGTGAGTGCTTAATATTCTACTCAAAAGTTAATAACACACCTCAATTCTGCTCTGGAAGGTTCTTCTTTACTGTGATTGAATTCCTGAAATTAGAGAAAGTCGAAATCGGTGGACTGCGTGGACGTCAGTTGAGCACACGCATCACTGATGTCTATGTGGAGTTTAATCAATATTTTACGGCCTTTGCCTCGAAGAGCTATGATGTCTTGGATCCTGATGATCATGAGTTTGATGATGACTTCAAGGGTTTTCAAACCCGCATTCTGGAGCTGGACATGAAGCTGGCTGCCATCTTGTGTCAGGCGTTTGATGATTGCCACAATTTGGAGAGCATATTTAAGGTAGAAGGGAATTTTGTTGTAGAATTGGATAAGTTTAATAAGCATTTAATATTGTCAGCTTATAAGCATTGTGGGCAGTGTACTGGACCGACCCAAAATTAAGGAAGAGTTCACCCAACGTTATGCTGAAATTGTGCGCATGTTGGATGATGAGATGACCGTATGTGAGGCCATCTATGACAAGCAAATGGAGCTAAGGCTGTTGGGTGAAAATCTTTATCCAGACTATAATTGTCCACCCGTGGCTGCCTTTATACGGTGGTGTCATCAGCTCGAGACACGCATCACAGCACCTATCAAACACTTCAAGGCGCTGCAGCATGAGTAAGTCTATCTTCAAGCTAAATGAGACCACTTGGACATGTCTGAAGACAGATGGAAATGATATTCTATATTTTTTTCTTCTCCCCTTACAGAATCACCAAGTTGGAGAAATCATTGGAAATCGTTGAACGCTATGAGGTGTTAATGGTCAAGCTAGGTGCCTGCAAGACTCAGTTCTTTAGCGAATGGGCTGCACAGTTGGCGGGCCAAATCGAGGAGAATCTGAAGAAATCGCTAATCGCTCGTGATCCACGCAGCAATTCTTTGATTCTAAACTTTAGCGCTGCTTTGTTCTCCATTTTACGGGAGGTTCATTACATGCAACAAATGCAAATCGAAGGCATACCGGAAATTGCCATTGAATTTGCCGAAAAAAGCGATATCTTTCGCACGTATACACTTAATCTGGAGAAGACTATTGATTGGTACAACAGCATACAGGAGGGCAGCTCACCGGTGGAGCTCAGACTGATTGAGCCAGAGATACGGTTGATAGATGATCTGGTGGAAATGGGTGTGGAGCAACTGGTGTGGAATTCTTCAGGTAAGTTATCGTAAAAAGTGATATCTCAGGGTTTGGTTTATCTGACAGGTGTCAAGTTGATTGATACTCAAATTATAATTTTATTAATTTCTAAATTATTGATTAATATTAAGTAATTCTTGCTAAATTTCATATATAATTTTTTCTCAGTGTTAACCATCATGGCACAGCTTTTAAGGATATAATTATTAGTCTTAAACATAACTTAAATTATGGTGTTTTCAAAAAATGGTGACCTTTATAGTTTTAAAGATATTAATGTATGAAGTTTTAAACAAAATAAAATATACCCTTAAATAAAGCTTTGCCACGTTTGCGAATTTGATTTCGCTAAAAAAAATTTTTTCCTTATGTCTTGGGACACCCCAATATGTATGTATACTGACTGGCCCTTAAAAATAGATTTCAAAATACTGCGAAAGTTTCGGCCCGGTCCCAATAGATACGAAAAGATTGGCAGCAATTATCCATACCGACTAATTTTTTAAACTGATAAGTAAGATTTCGTATTGTAGGGACTAAATTCTCAGCAAAATATCAATTTTAAATTGTATCGAAGCGTTTGAAGGTTTAAAGCGTATACCTAAACCGAACCGAATCGCGGTTCAGCAAGTTCAAAACCATTGAATTAACCAAAACCGGCGGTTCGAAACCGTGTGAACCACTGAACTGAAACAGTACTTTCATTTTCGAGTGGCTTGCATCCTGGAAAATATAAATCAATATGCTAACTGGGTTATTTTTGACAAAGATTCCAAAATTTGATTTATTCTTTCAGACTTTTAGGGGTCTTGGTAACAGAGCCAATATGCCATTTTTTGCATTTTAATGTCAATTTTACAGTTAATCCATTAGAGATATAGAATTTCTGGAACCTAGATTAAGGTTCTTCATGAAAACTTATATAGAATAAATCATTGTTTGTAGCATTTAAGGTCCCGTGTATGGGACAATCGCTTCTTATACGTATAGGCAGATCAGGATTATTTTCACCTCTTGCCACACCCCCTCCCGCTCCCAAACAACCAACATCGCATATCATTCAGCAAAGAGAGAGAGAATTTTGATGATGACAGCAGCAGCGCTGCATTCAGCTTCTATGCCAGGTAACAAGTATGCTATTGGTCGGGCTTGACCGACGCTCACTTGTTTTACTAAGTCTTTTACTTTAGACCTATTTATATTCTTTGAGTTAACAATAGAATTCCGAGAACATTTTTAACGGTATTATTGTATCGAAGCGTTTGATGGTTTAAAGCGTTAACTAAAAATGTAAGAAAGTAAATAGGGACCATCAATATTTTTAAGTTCAATAAATGACAGCTATATGACATATATTCGAAAGTCCGAAATACGCAGCAGTCGAATATGAAAAAAAGTTTCAGGCCACACTCCCCTTTCTTTAAGGGCATATTTTTTATTGGTTTTTAATTTAACTTGATTTATAGCAATTTTATCAACCTAAACCATTTGCTACAAGCCATTCTATTTGTCGGACATTTAGTGGCGCCATATCATCATATAGTTCAACATTTGCACTAATTATGGTAATTTTTTGGCAATTTTGTCAGGACCGCAGGCAAAGTTACAGCCTGTTATATGCGAAAATCAAGATTTAAATTTATGGGAGGAGAACTAGATTCCCATTCCAAATGTTTATGGGAGTTTTAAAAAGGCAACTTGATATAGCATTAGCTTAACAAAATATTTATTGAAATGTAAAATAACAACATTCATGGAATGCTACGTTAACATTTGCGATTAATTTTTGAAGCAATAACTGTACTCTTCGATAGTCTTCTTCTTCTTTCTATTTGGCGCTGCATGTGAATCACAACTGCTTAACGGTCTCCGCCGCTGCTATTAATGCCCGTTTCTGTTTTGTGCTAGCTGGCACCAAAGCAGGATTGGCTATGTCTTTCCGCACCTGGTCTTCCCATCTCAGTTTTGGTCTCCCAAAGTCTTTCGCCTTCCGTCTGAACACATGTTTTACTAGAGCTTGTTCATCCATACTGGTAGCATGTCCTATCCAGCGCATTCGCTGCTGTTTTATGCGCCGATGTATGTTTTATAGCTGCCTCATCCGCTGCTGTTAATGTCCATACTTCTGAGCTATATTGTAGGTCTGGGATGATAAGCGACTTTTATAATGCAATTTTTGATTTCGTAGAAACATCAGTTTGCAAGAGTAATTCTTCTGATAGTAACGTAAGAATATCTCTCGGGGACATTCACTAACAGGATATCAGAAGCTTCCCTGTTGATGGTGTCAACGTTCTAGGTCCATATCCTCAAATCGTGGTCCCTTAATCGTTTGCGGCCGTGAAGTTCTTTTGACGGTGGTGGGTACTAAGCCCGCAGCACCAATCCAATTCTTCTTCTTCTTCTTTATTGGCCGTCACAACCGTTTGACGGTCTCGGCCTCTGCAATTAATTCTCTCCAGTCGCTTCTGTTCTGTGCAAGCTGGCACCAATTGGTCACACCAAGCTTGGCAACGTCTTCCCGCACCTGGTCTTCCCATCCTAGTGGTGGTCTCCCCCTCTTGCCGCCTCCATAGTCAGCCGCCTTCGCTTTCGCTTTCCAATCGAATTAACAAGTTAAAAAAAGCAAAGGGAAATTCTATAAAATAAAGGATTTCTTTAAAATATGTTTCATATTGATATGCCGAATATTTACTATAGCTTCTGTTATTACTAGTGATTTCGTCGCGTTTTTTTTCGCTTCCCTTTTGTATTCTGCCTCCGTACCTTCTCGACGAAACATTCCAGCAATAATCCGCTAACATTGAAGCGCTCTGCATACTCATCACTAAAAGCCCCGCAATTATCCCTAAAAAAGTCCAAAAGTTAATTGGTTTTTTGAGAATCACAGAGAAAATATTCCTACTGATAGCTGTTATCCAAGGAGACTTTTTATAATTCGGCCATAGTTCTACTATCCGTAAACATTAACGTAGCATTCCATGAATGTTGTTATTTTACATTTCAATAAATATTTTGTTGAGCCAATGCTATATCAAGTTGCCTTTTTAAAACTCCTATAAACATTTGGGGTGGCAATCTAGTTCTCCTCCCATAAATTTAAATCTTGATTTTCGCATAAAACAGGCTGTAACTTTGCCTGCGGTCCTGACAAAATTGCCAAAAAATTACCATAATTAGTGCAAATGTTGAACTATATGATGATATGGCGCCACTAAATGTCCGACAAATAGAATGGCTTGTAGCAAATGGTTTAGGTTGATAAAATTGCTATAAATCAAGTAAAATTTAACTTTGAAGGCCAGTTTCGACACCATTGGCAATACTTATATGGTGTGTTTGATTTTTCTCAGTTGCATTGATATGTGTACTATCCTATAAGCTTCATAAAATCAGCAATTATTGCTTAGTGTGGCCTACAAAATTTCTAAAACGGCAAGAAGTCGGAAATTTAGTTTTTCGCGAATATCTTGGAAACGGAAACTAAGATATGGCTTTGACATACCAACTCGTAATCAGCATGAGTAGGCGCGCAGGAATTAGTTAAAGATTCTCTGGATACTCACAAAAGGTCTCAATTTGTAGAACTCAGATAAGTCTTATTGATAGATGAGAGGCCAGATCGCACTGCCAAGCGTTACGCCGAGATACAGATACCTGTGGAGATATATTATGAATATGTTGATTGAATGGAAAGAAACAACGGATGCATTGGTTGAGTATGGGAATTTACTATAGTGTATTAGATATTATGAGTACCTGGAAAGTTGCGTCAGCCTGTGGTGTTTGAAATCGCATGGAACACAAGGAATAAGAAAATTGAAATATGGGGTTGGGTAAGCAGCCCTATTTGAGCGCGGGCAAAAAAGGATAGTACATACGAGAGGCCAACGCACTGTCAAGCGTACGCCGAGATAAACACCCATGGAGATAAACTATGAATATTTGATTGAATGGAAAAAAACGGATGCATCTGGTTGACTTTGATTTTGGAAATATGTACGAGAAAACATTCTGCACTGTGGGCGTAAGTGTGGGCTATTTGGCCGAGAATATGGATCCTGAGAATAACTATGCGCCGCTATTTGAGTCACGTCTGGAGCTGGTCGAGCCAAATCTGGTTTTCGTGCCCTCCCTGGAGCCCGAGGATCCCATGGGTTTCAATAATATGCTAATTGAGCTGATGCGGGACATAATGAAAATGGGCTCGCTCATCAAGCGCCTCAAGCCGAATGAGAAACGCAACTATGTGGAACTGATCAAGGAGAATCAGGACATCATCGATATGCGTCGTGAAATACTCAATGGTGTGGATCTGGTCATGGAGGAAGCCTCGCGATTCTGTCGCCAATTCGAGCGTTACTCGTATCTCTGGCTGGATGATCGCGAGGAGTGTATGGAGTATTTCCTTGAGTATGGACGCATGCTGGATCCAGATGAAATCGAGTTGATCCTGATGAATGATCCTAATCAACCGCCTCCTACACCCTGCCAGCCCACCATTGAGGCTTTTCGCGAACAAATAGACAACTACGAGTCGCTGTTTAACGAGATAGAAGACATAGCACCATTTCAGGTGTTTAGTTCCTGGTTTCAGGTGGATGTGCGCCCCTTTCGCCAGGCCCTGCTGAACACGGTGTGCAAGTGGGGTAACATGTTCAAAGAGCACCTGGTCACCACGGTTACCTCCAGTCTGATGAACTTGAGCCAATTCATACGCAAAGCCGACGAGGGTCTGCTACAGACGGTGAAGGAGAAGGACTACGAGGGTTTGGTTAGCATCATGGCTTACCTGATGCAGGTGAAGGAGCGGGCAGCCAAAACCGACGAGATGTTTGAGCCCATGCAGGAGACCATACAACTGTTGAAGTACTATGACATGGATATACCCGAGGAGGTGAATGTATTGCTGCAGGAACTGCCGGAACAGTGGGCCAATACCAAGAAGATAGCCAGCACCGTGAAACAACAAGTGTCTCCACTGCAAGCCACCGAGGTGGTCAGCATACGCAATAAGATAGCGCTTTTCGAAATACACATACAACTCTTCCGTGAGGTCTTCAAGCACTACGACTTCTTTCGTTTCGATTGCCATAAGCCCTACTTGCTGATGGATCGCATCAACGATGATATGTTTCTGTGCGAGAGCGAAATGCGTGACATACAGGAGTCGGGCAGCCTGTTCGAGGTCAATATACCCGAGTTCAAGGTGCTCAAACAATGCCGCAAGGAACTGCGCATGCTCAAGGTATCCCAGCAAGCCCATTTACTTACTTCCCTAGTTAGTTCCCTAAAATATAAATCTGCATGTTTTCTAATCTCAACTAAATTTATACTGCATGCCCACCATGTGGAATTTTTGAGCTTAGACTTTTTTCCCCCAAGCGTTCTACTTTTCCTACTAACCCACTACCAGAGTATCCCCACAATTGTCCTTGACTAATAATCCTCCCTATTTTGACTTGACTTAGCAACTCTGGGACTATGTTAACATCGTGCAAACCAGCATCGACGACTGGAAGACCACACCCTGGCGCAAAGTGGATGTGGAGAATATGGATATTGAGTGCAAGAAGTTCGCCAAGGATATACGTCTACTGGACAAGGAAATGCGTGCCTGGGATACGTTTATCAATCTGGAGTCCACTGTCAAGAATATGCTGACCTCTCTGAGAGCAGTGGGCGAGCTACAAAATCCAGCCATACGGGAGCGCCATTGGAATCAGCTCATGAACTCCACCAAGGTCAATTTTGTGTTTCTTTTTAAACGATCCAGAAATTTCCTAACCATTTACTTGAATCTGCATAATTTGGCATACTGTAAATAATTCATCTAAATCTCTTTATATTTGCCCAGCACCTGAGCTTTCCGGATTGAGGGAATGCTCTATTGTACAGCAAATGCCATTACTTAATCCCCTTTCTGTTTTATTTTCCAAAACTTTCGTTTTAATCGTGGGACCTCAAACATTGTTGTGTCTGGCCCAAAAATTGTACAGTACTTGTAAATACCATTTCATTGCAGAGTCTGGCAGCCTTGCCCAAGGAAGTTACCGTAAGTGATTCGAAAACACTCCAAGTAGAATTCGTTATCCTTTTTGTCTAGTTAAAACGTAGTTGCTAGTTGCCACCTAGAGATAATAAGTAAGAGCTTGTGTTGTGGTTGTGATTATTGTATTCTGAATATCACTAATATCATTTGGCTAATATATCTAATATCATCTGGCTCATGATGGCCCAAACGGTACAAATTGGATAAAAAGGGTATTATATCTGTGGTGCACTGGACCCATACCTCACACAATGGTAAACAATGGTACAGGTCGGACATTCGGTGTGTCCTCATGCTTAAATCTGAGTACGTATTTTCTATATCCGCCTTGAGCTGTGAAAACTGAGTAGGATGAAAGATTAATTCCCCTCTGTTCCTTCTTAGCCATTTACCCTGGTTTACAATTAATTTGTTGGTCTTGTTCTAAGGAGGATTTAGTTTGCCATATAGCTACTGCAGCATGTTAGCTAGGACTAAGAACATCCAGCCAGGTTATCTGCAAACACAATCAGCTTGCAACCCTGCGATGGTGTACTTTAGGGGCCCAAGGACCGTCACCTTTGGGACAACCGCCTTGAATATTCAACGCCTGGGGCCTTCATCAGGATCATTCACCAGCACATGGTTCGCAGGTAGTTGGATTAGGGCCGTAGGAGGTAGTCTGGTACCCCAAGCCAGAGCTGTAAATCGAAATTCCCTTCACAACTACATTGTACCATTAATTTTTTTGAGTAATTACAAATTAATCCTTCGTAATTAAATATTTAATTACCATTTAAAATACTGCCATGTAATGAAAAATTGCATACAAAACTTATTCAATTATTTTAATTACCAAATAAATAAATTTTAAGGTAGGTAATTGTAATTTTTAATTACGAAGTAATTGTAATTGCAATGGTTATTCGAATTTCCATTAAATTCCATATTGGGATTGTATGTAAACCTTCGACTGCAAGCAAATGAATAAAAATACACAAATTAAGGATACAGGGAAACATAGCTACTCACATACAAAATTTGCTGGACCCCCTAGGAGCGTATTTTTCACAATCGTTAAAATAAATGTCAAATTATTTGTCCAATGTCCATCGGATGAAAAATAGTTTTTCCAATTTTCATTTTCCAATATTGTGAAAATAAGTGTCCAATTATTTCCGAATTCGAAGCCGATCGGATGACAAACGAGAGCGTACGTTAAAGTCTGCCCTGCCCTACTTTTTATATACCCGTTACTAAGGAAAAGATATGTTAAATTGCCTTCTTTAATGTTGTTTACAGAGCTTTAAAAATGTTAACAAATATATGACATAAGTTGTGTTCTTTAAGAAAATGCCAAATAGTATGCAATTTTTTATAACAGTGTTATTTATTATCCAAGCTTTATTCAAGTTTTAGAGCTTGTAGATGTCTTATAAAATGTAGGACAGGGCTATGTCGTAATTAAAAACAAAACGTCTTTCCATGGAACACAAATTATTAAGAATATAAGGTCATTTCCCTAATACAGTGCCGGTTTAGCTAAAAAATTTCTTGGATGGACTGTGAATTATGAAGAATTAATATGCAAATCTTTAAACCAAAATTTTAATGTTTTAGGTTGAGCACAAATGCCTTTTACCATCTAAAAAATGTTATAGGGTCATAAAAACGAATGCTTCATCAAATAATTTTCGGTGACATAGGGTTTTTCAAAAACTCACACTCACACAAAACATAAAAAGGATCTGGCTGTATGTGCGCAGAAAAATGCAATATTTAAATATTGTTACAAATTCTATCTCCACCAGAAAATTTAAGAACACAAACCGATTACAAAACTTTTTTTGATCACCTTAATCCCCCCTTTACCGTTAAGACTGCAAATGAATAAATTAGTCAATTAGTACGCCTCAGTACGTAGTTTATCAGTGCTGATTTAGACCTGCGAAGGAAGAATCGCTACAATTCCTGACTGTTTTCAGTACTATCCAAGCAACTTAACCATGAATTCAGTGCTGAAGTTCATATCTAAAAGAAGCGAAGCTCATGACGTAGTTGGCCCTGTCTGTATTAAATTCATGACTCACGAGTAGAGCCCGGATATATATGCTAAAAAGATTATGAGTTTATTACCACAAAAACCATTTTTGAGCCATGTTTTGTAAAGAACTTCTCATGTTAAACATCTCGCAGAAAAGTGCGGTTTAGCCTACCTTTGATACAGAGCAGAGGCCGGCAAAACACACATGCTCATTTTGATGTTGCGTGTGTGTGTTTAGCCAGGCAAGAGCGCGCTCATTTAGCACTTCTTTGTTTGTGCAAAAAAAAGGAGTCTAAGTTCGTATACTGTCGGTGTGTAGACGTAGCTGCCGCAGAGCGCTTTTGTATATACATTATATAGGCACGCGCCGAACTCTGGTACAGAGTTATTCTGTCCGATAAATTGTTCTTATAAGCATAAAAGTAAAAGATACGATATTTATTTTTTATAGTTGTTTTTGCCACTGAGTTTCCATTAATATTAATTTGCAATCAAAAGTAAATATATAAATTAATATGAAGACAAACTCTTGTATATAAAGAGGTAGAGTGTTTGCTATTCAGCTGAAAGGCGATACTTCCTCCATCGATGTACTAGAGAGATGGACTAAAGCATTGCTAAACAGGTTCGCACCCAGCTATGGTTTTTTTATGCAAAGGGAGACTAGCGCGTATAGGACTCACACATTGCTTATGGCAATACGCAGAGCAACAACATTTTCATAAGTGTTCTCCCTACTCTTTCTTTCCGAGAGGAGGTTTTATTTGTCTACGCAAAGCATCTGGCTAAGCGTAGAGAAACAACAACTTTAAATCAGCGATGCTCAACGTCAGCGAGGCCAAAAAGTGAGAGTGTATTAGAGCGCGAAAATAAAGTTTCGTGAATTTACTTCGACCTAATAGCTGCTCTCTTGGTTTCTGCTTCGGCATGCGTTCGGGTTGTGTACGTGTGAATAGCTAAATGTTTTCGAGCTGGTTGCCTATACGGTGGAACGCAGACGCTTTTTTGATTTCAGTCAAAAAAGTCGCTGCTCTCAAGAGCTGTAGCTTCTCTTACTTTTCTAAGCTTATCTACACCAAAAATTAAACATAAGCTTGTTTTTTTACCTTATTGTTGTTGGTGGTTCATTGCAAAAGATTGTCCAGCCGAGTTCGATTACCAGACAAAGAGGACAAAACGAAATTTACATTTTTCTCGATCTTCAAAATATCTTAATAAACTAAAACAGCAGAGTGGGGTGGTCCGTTGATCTTGACATCGTATCAGTTTAAGCAAAATTTCCAATCCAAAGGGATTCGAACGCGGCACCATAATGAAAGATTGATGATCCAAAATCAATATCACTTTTTTTTTTTTGCTTTTAGGATCAACTTTTTCTAGGTTCAAGATAAATATTTTAAAATTTTCAAAATAGTTTTCTTAAGTTTTTGGTGTCTTTGCCTTTAGTTCAGGAAAACTTGCATTCAGAAATATCTTTTCATTTTCAATATTTATTATTTTTTTAAAATTTATTTCTGTTAGCTCCGAACCTGTTAAAAAGTTTTCATTTTAAGCTCTAAGTTCGGCTAAGATTTAACATTAGCCAATATTTAAAAGGGCTGGATCTAAGACTAAGCTATTCGGTCCTGAAATAAACGCGGTCCAGGGTCTTCAGTATCTCTAAACATTAAACTCAAAGGTTAAAAACTCAAATTTGAACTTATAACTCACAGATGTGCCGTTTGGTCCTTTGTGCCTGGTTAAAAATAAAGTAATAGATCAGACAATCAAATGTGTATCTTTCTTAGTGATGTTCAGAATAGAAGCAACTGCAATGGCCAGCGAATTGTATACTATATCCGTGAGAGTAATTTTCCCACATTCCTTGTCCCTTCTCTCTTGCAGGTCAAGTTTATCATGGATCACGAGACAACATTGGCCGAACTCTTGGGATTGAACCTGCACGAGTGCGAGGAGGAGGTTAAAAATATTGTCGATAAGGCAGTCAAGGAAATGTCCATGGAGAAAATCTTACGCGATCTCAACACCACCTGGTCGGCCATGGAGTTCGATCACGAACTGCATCCACGCACTGGCTGTAATCTCCTAAAGGCATCCGAAGAACTCATAGAGACGCTTGAAGATAATCAGGTTTGCCTACAGAATTTAATAACATCCAAGTACATCGCCCATTTCCTCGAAGAAGTCTCCACTTGGCAAAACAAATTAATGATCGCCGATCAAGTGATAACTGTATGGTTTGAGGTGCAGCGCACTTGGACCCATCTTGAAAGTATTTTTATGAGTTCTCAAGATATACGGAAGCAACTTCCGGTGGACTCGGATCGGTTCGACAACATCGACACCGAATTCCGCATCCTCATGGACGAGATGTCCGTCTCATCGAATGTGGTGGCCTCAACCAATCGATCGGGACTGGTGGAACGTCTAGAGCATTTGCAGAGGGAGCTTACGCTGTGCGAAAAGGCGCTGGCAGAGTATTTGGAAACGAAACGTTTAGCTTTTCCTCGTTTCTATTTTGTGTCATCGGCCGACCTGCTCGATGTGCTCAGTAACGGCATCCAGCCGGAGATGGTCACGAAGCATCTGACGAAACTATTCGATTCGATTGCCCGCTTGAAGTTCAATCGTGACGAGGCCAATGAGATAGACACAGCTTCGGGCATGTTCGCCAAGGACGGCGAATACGTCGAGTTCAATGAGCTGGCCAGCATCCGCGGCCCGGTTGAGGTGTGGCTCAATCGCATAGAGGCGGCGATGCGGGCCAGCCTGCGGCACTACATCACGGAAGCTGTCATAGCCTATGAGGAAAAGCAACGGGAACAATGGTTGTTCGACTATCCTGCCCAGGTGTCGCTCTGTGGATCACAAATTTGGTGGTCCACGGAGGTGAACATTGCCTTTAGCCGACTGGAGGAGGGCTACGACAACGCGATCAAGGACTATTACAAGAAACAGATCTCACAACTCAGTTTACTCATAACACTTCTGCTGGGCGAGCTTAGCAAGGGCGATCGTCAAAAGATCATGACGATATGCACGATTGATGTGCACTCGAGAGATGTGGTGGCCAAGATGATTCAGGCCAAGCTGGATTCGGGTTCGGCATTTATGTGGCAGTCCCAGTTGAGGCATCGTTTCGATGACACGGACAAAGATTGTTTTGCCAATATATGCGACGCTGAATTCAGATATTGCCATGAATATTTAGGGAACACGCCACGCCTGGTCATAACGCCGCTCACAGATCGCTGTTATATCACCCTGACACAATCGCTTCATCTTGTCATGGGCGGGGCACCGGCGGGTCCCGCCGGTACGGGAAAGACAGAAACCACCAAAGACTTGGGTCGTGCCATTGGCATCTCGGTGTACGTGTTCAATTGCTCCGAGCAAATGGACTATCAGTCGTGCGGCAACATCTACAAGGGTCTGGCCCAGACAGGAGCCTGGGGCTGCTTCGACGAGTTCAATCGCATCACGGTCGAGGTGCTCTCCGTGGTGGCCGTGCAGGTGAAATCCGTGCAGGATGCCATTCGAGACAAGAAGGATAAGTTCAATTTTATGGGCGAGATGATCACATGTGTGCCCACTGTGGGCATATTCATCACAATGAATCCTGGTTACGCTGGACGAACTGAGCTGCCAGAGAATCTTAAAGCCCTGTTTCGACCCTGCGCCATGGTGGTGCCAGATTTCGAGCTTATCTGCGAGATTATGCTCGTCGCCGAGGGATTTCAGGACGCCCGTGTGCTGGCACGCAAGTTCATCACCTTGTACACACTGTGCAAGGAACTGCTGTCCAAACAGGATCATTACGATTGGGGCTTGAGGGCCATTAAGTCGGTCCTAGTTGTGGCCGGATCCCTTAAGGTAGGTAACTTATTCGTTAGCTCCAGATAAAACAGCTCAGCCAACTGAAGCATGAGTTTAAAGCAGAGTTTTCTGTGTATAATACGAGCAGTGACGTCTATGCTCTGTAGCAGCGACGTCGATACACCGACAGTATACGAGCTTACACTGCTCTCTTTTGCAACAACAAACATGTGCTAACTGAGAGCGCTCCTCTCCTTGGCAACAACAAACAAGTGTTCAATGAGAGCGCTCTCGCGTGTCTAAACACACACATGCAATGCCAAAATGAGCATGTGTGTTTTTCCGGCCACTGCTTTATAGTATTAACATGCTGAACTTTTCTTTTGTTTTGCGCGGTGCATTATTTATGGTAATTTATAAGTGAAAATGATTAATAAGCGTCCTTCACGGCTTACCCCTGGCTACGGGCCCAAGGGACGGGACCTACAAGACTGTCAGGAAAGTCAACATACAACCATTAAGCTTCCTTAATGATAAAGTTTTTCTAGAATTCTGGCTTAACAAGAAGCACGGAAAAAGGTCTCAATTTGACAGGGGTCATATAGGGGGTTTGTTGTTGTTAAACTGTCAAAAATTGGTCAGTTCTGTCGTGAATACCCTAATAGAATTATTTTGTACCTTCGAGATCTTTGCGAGCTGAGAACTTTGCATACAACTGGTGGCGCCGAAAAAGTTATGCCCGCAGGCGCAGCGTTACCCATTTTTGTAATTTCTATAGAGTCCTTGGTTTGTCTGTGTATCTAAGAGCGAAAGGTTTAAAGTATACGAATACTTCTTCTCAACGACCCCGCCTCCCGCGCAATTTGAACAAAACTGCACATCTCCCACAGATTTGTAATAGATGGTTCTTACGATTTACCCATATTTAGTAATCAGAAGTATTTATCCAGCCAAAGGTTTGGTGAAGATCGATATTGAATAAATATGGGAAATCTATGCCAGGTACAGAGTATATTACAGGCGTGACCGACTGTCCTACTTCTTATTCAATTACATTTTCTTTTCGTCTCCACGGGGTTTAAGCGAATTCCTCACATTTGGGTGGAATATGGAACTGGGACATATCCTTTTTTGATTGGATGTGAAGAAGAGAGGCAAGCCTCCTGGATATGCACGCTGCTGCTTCTTTCCCCACCCCCATATATTCCATAGGAATAAGAAACATCGCTTTCACGACCACCTGACTCGTGACTGGGAATTGAACCCGATACCTGATGCACTTACCGTATGGAATGACGCGCCAGCACATTCAGCCGTTGTACACTTTCGCTGATTTACATCTAGAGGGCTACACTAAGAAAAAAACGACCGTCCAAAACCCAGCAGAAGCGGGCTCCTATTTGAACGATCTCGTTCGTGAATTATCATTCACAACACAAACCCGACGTTCACGAAAAAGCACCACTCAAAAGGTTTCTTACTAAAACTGGCACAAATCATAACAGAAACGCGAAAATGGCGCATTGAGAAATGTTTTACATTTTATAATTATTATTAATATTTTAAAACAAAAAGAAAAAAACAAAATAAAGCAAAAACACCAAAAAAATCTTCGTATTCACGCTGACTCGAGCTCTTGATTTTTCCACTCAAGTAAAACATTCAAGGCAAAGCCTTAATCAAAAAGCTTCAGACACTTTGGTGAGCTTTAGCCGTGCCTTAATAATGCAGTTCGCCGCAATGTCTCGAGCGAGGTCGGTAGCCGTGATGGTAGCGAAGCCGACTCTTGCGCTAAGCAGTGCGATGTTATGAGTTCGATCCCTAGTGAAAGAAGACAAAGTCAATAAAATATAAAAAAGAGGAAGTCAGAGGGAGAACTAATTTAATATAAAATGTTAAATAAATATACTTTTTGAAACAAAAGAAAATAAACTAAAAACATTTTTTTCAGCGTTTATTTTGGGAGCACAAAATGTTCTTAAATCATGCCCAAGCCGTTCATAAAGTGAGCCCAAAATGTGTCATATTATGGAACCCGCTGTTCACGGTAAATTCAGAAAAATTTTTTTGTTTTAGTTTAATATATATTTTTTTTTTACCCATTTGGAACATTTGTTCTCAATCATTTTGAGACCATCTTGTTCTTATTTTAAGTTGAAGGCAACTCATTTTCTGAACAGGTTTTTTCCCTCTGTGTACATATAAAAAGGAATTTTTATTCTTTCAAACTGATCTGATCTTAATCAAACTTTCGAAGAATAAATAAAATTACCGGTCTTGTGAATCATACTGCCCCGCCTTTATTTCCAGCGAGGTGATCCTGGTCGTCCCGAAGAGGAGGTTTTGATGCGCGCTCTTCGTGATTTTAATATACCAAAAATCATCACCGACGATATGCCAGTGTTCATGGGGCTCATCAGCGATCTATTTCCCGCTTTGGATGTGCCACGCAAACGTGATCAGGATTTCGAACGCACCGTAAAACAAGCCGCCTCTGACTTGCTACTACAACCCGAAGATAATTTCATTCTGAAAGTGGTGCAACTGGAGGAGCTGTTGGAGGTACGTCACTCCGTGTTTATCGTTGGCAATGCGGGCACTGGTAAAACTCAAGTGTGGAAGACGCTGTTGCGCACCTATCAGAACATCAAACGGAAGCCCATATTCAATGACTTGAATCCAAAAGCGGTGACCAATGATGAACTTTTCGGCATTATCAACCCGGCGACACGCGAGTGGAAAGACGGGCTGTTCTCGGTGCTAATGCGGGATCAGGCAAACCTGTTGGGGGATCAACCCAAATGGATAGTGCTCGATGGCGACATCGATCCCATGTGGATTGAGAGCTTAAATACGGTAATGGATGATAACAAAGTGTTGACTTTGGCCAGCAATGAGCGCATTGCGTTGACACCTTCGATGCGTTTGCTATTCGAGATCTCGAACCTAAGAACAGCGACACCGGCGACCGTATCCAGGGCTGGCATATTGTACATAAACCCGCAGGACTTGGGTTGGAATCCGTATGTAACCGTGAAGTACCCCCAAGAAGAGGCCATCTCTAATCCATCTTTCTTCTCTCCCCCTCTCTCTCTTGCAGCTATGTGACCAGTTGGGTTGAAACGCGTAAAATTCCAGCCGAAAAGTCCAATTTGGTCATGTTATTCGATAAGTACATTCCGCCTTCATTGGAGACGATACGTGTGCGCTTTAAAAAGATCACGCCTGTCGCTGAAATGGCACACATCCAGATGCTGTGCCATCTGCTAAACAGTTTTCTAATCCCAGCGAACACGCCAGCCGACTGCCCCAAAGAATGGCACGAGCTTTACTTTGTTTTTGCCTGTATTTGGGCTTTCGGATCGGCCATGTTCCAGGATCAAGCCATTGATTACCGCGTGGAGTTCAGCAAATGGTGGGTAAATGAGTTCAAAACTGTAAAGTTCCCGCCAGGTGAGTAGTACCCCGACCCCAACCACGACCCGACTTGCCCATAACCATCCACCTCCTCAAGGCGGAACAGTTTTCGATTATTTCCTGGATAGCGAGACCAAGACCTTCCTGCCCTGGACGGAGAAGATACCCAAGTTCGAGCTGGACGGAGATCTGCCGCTTCAAGCTGTCATCGTGCACACCTCCGAGTCGATTCGCCTGCGCTTCTTTCTAGATCTCCTGATGGATAAGAAGCACCCGGTGATGCTAGTTGGGAATGCCGGTTGCGGCAAAACCGTACTGGTCAACGAGAAGCTTCAATCGCTTTCTGAGAATTACGCTGTCACTGCAATACCATTCAATTTCTATACCACGTCCGAGATGTTGCAAAAGATCCAGGAAAAGCCTCTGGAGAAGAAGGCGGGTCGCAACTACGGACCGCCCGGCAACAAGCTACTCTGTTACTTCGTGGATGACATCAACATGCCCGAGGTGGACTGCTATGGCACGGTGCAGCCGCACACGCTGATGCGCCAACATCTGGACTATGGCCATTGGTATGATCGCAACAAGTTGACGCTGAAGGACATACACAATTGTCAATACGTGGCCTGCATGAATCCCACCTCGGGCAGTTTTACCATCAATCCACGTCTGCAGCGACATTTCTGTGTGTTTCCCCTGTGTTTTTTCCCGCTCCCGAACAGGTTAGTGTTATACCCCTTGTTTTGGGCGCGACTTTGCCAATGGGTTTTATCAACCCGATAGTGACGCGTATGACGCCGATGAATCTTTTTGGCGCCATTTTTGCCCCCCACAACCCTTCCGGGGTTGCTGCCCACCCCCCCTACATTACCCCAACTTTTTTTATTTGTGCATTAGCAATGTATTCCAAGTAAGTGGGGGCTAAGAAGAAGGGGTTTTCCATTGCACACTGCACATGGGCGATTAGCCCAATTTTGTGGCAAAAACACTAAAAAGAAAGAAA
Organism: Lordiphosa stackelbergi; assembly: GCA_018904235.1. Taxonomy (NCBI): domain Eukaryota; kingdom Metazoa; phylum Arthropoda; class Insecta; order Diptera; family Drosophilidae; genus Lordiphosa; species Lordiphosa stackelbergi. The sequence goes on from JAEIFU010000614.1 coordinate 58,321, forward strand.
GGCCCCTGAAATTTTTTTGGTAAATGTGTCTTATAAAAAACTAGAATGGAAAATGTTAATTGGGGCTCCCCCTTTCCCCCCCCCCCACCACCAATTTATGGAATGGACAAAAAACATCATTTTTATACGAAATCGAACTTTTTTATGTGCTATTTGACATAATTGACAAATCGAAACATAGGTTATTATGTGTATTAACCACGTCTCCTGCCACTTGCCCCTTCCCAACCGCAACCCCACTACAATAAAAAATTATTTTTTTTTTTTAACAATATAGTTAGCACATTTTTTGAAAAAATTTATATTTCCTCCTCATCTAAAACAATGGAATAGTCTTTATCGCAATCTTCTTCGTCATCAGAATTAGCTGGCGTGTCCGAATCGTTATTATAAAGATCTGATCCAAATGACGAGGAACTCATTTGTTGGGTAGGCAACTCCAAGAGACTTATTACTTCTTTTGGTAGGGGTTTCTTTCTGATCAGCTTTTGCCTCTCACATAAACGCAAACTTGATAGCAAAGGATCGGAGGAGTCCATAGCTCTATGGAAAACGTCTCAAAATATTATTTAATCTGGAATTTTTTCTGGCGTGGAACGTCTGTCTAGTTTGTAGAGTTTATTGCGGGCTTCCGAGGCATTTTCACCTAGACATCCAACAGGAACCAAGCACAAGTTGGTTAAGTCAGAACCGTGAACCAATATCTTATGGACAGTTGGTGACATTGGGTAGCACGGATACGTTTTCATATATAACGAAAACGTTTGACTGCAAAGATTTCGAAATTTTTCAGTGTTGATGGAGTATTTGCACGATATTGCTATCAATATAAAGTGAAATTTATCCAAAATTAAATTGTTAAATGATGTTATTGATGCAAAAAGTTTAGTATTTGCAAAAGACTCTTCTAGCGGTGTTTCCGTCATTACGATTGCCGCTACCATTTTGTTTCGGCACGCTTATGTGTAAGTTTATTTCTTTCCATATCTTTTGTTGAATTTCCTTTTCGAGAAAGCATCTTAATTTTATCATCGCCTTTTTGGTGCCACTTTTTAATACCAACTCAATAAGATATGTTTAATATAAATTCCAAAAATCGGATCCAGGCATGCAGAGGACTCACACCAGTATTTTAGAGCATCAGGCTGAGGTCTGAAAATTTCAGAACTAAAATTTGTGGTTTCCAGAAGCTTCTTGGGATTGACAGCACATATTGGGCAACATTGACTTGATTTGGTTCCAGTTATAACATTATAAATCCCAAAATTTACCGAAATATTTGAATTATTGAATAAAAACTTTTCCAAGCTCGCTACTTGCAAATCCAAATTTTCCTTTTCGGCTAAAATTTTGGCAAAACTCTCTTTTGTGTATTCAATTTTTAGAGGTCTGCAAAACCTTACTGATTGCGGAGCTCTATTTCTCCATATGATACGTTGAAATGAGTCCACTAACCTTGAAGGTATAAGAGTAATGACAAAGAGCGATTGGTCAAGGGAATTAGGCAAACTTTGCCCTGTTGACCCATCAAATCCATAGCTTATAATAAGTGTACAGCAAGTAACGTTTTTAATTTGTTCTAAAACTTCCATTTGCATTTTTAATATCCGATCGGCTGTATGGTTTAACAAATTTTCTAACGATACTTTGGCCACAGTTTCTGTAATGCAAATTCCCGAAGGCCTGCACTGTAATTTTGCCGTCCTTACCTCATCATATCCAGGATATATATCGCAGCCGTGTGCTTTATTTAACTGCTTTATGTTTATGTATTGTTGTTTTGTAAGTCCATTCTCCAATAAAAAAGCTAATGCTTCAGTATTCGTGATTGAAATATGTCCACTCTGTTTTTCTAACTGAAGGCATTCTGATTTTTGCTCTGACCCTTTTACTTTGGCTTTAACTTGGTCTATATTTTTAAGGCTAAAATCGTTTTTGTTGATCTCTGCTTTAATGTTTTCAGTTATGGCATCTGCATTTCGATTGTTTCTTGAAACTGCAAATTATTCGATAAAGCGCAAAAATGCGCAAAAAGATTAATATCACTATATAACAGGGGCTTTAACAAATAACTTGCCATTTTTAGTTCCTTGCGCCTACATGCGCAGCAAAAGTTTTACTCCACGGAACACAATTACATTTGTTATTTTTCTGCTAAAAAACACAATAAACAAAACAATAGACCACAACAACAAAACACACATTTCGTTTCTTATCACAGCAGATATCAATTTTACATACCGTCAGCTTCGTTTTCCATATTAAACTTGATTTTTTTTATTGAAGCTTTGCCTATTTATTTACTTTGTAAATACAATGAACTCGTTACGTCAATTTTCCCAACCACCGGGTTTTATAAATTAGCTTGTTCCCGAGTGCCACAAGAGAAGAGTTGCCACGCAGGCGAAAAAAATATTTTTTAATCTAACTAAAGTATTTACTTTTAATAATTAAATATTTTAATATAATTTTTTTTTTTTTTTAAAATTATTTTCCGGTGCACTGGTCAAAATATCTCTTTTTGTACGTGTTCAGGATGGCCTGAGCGAAATGTTCTTTAACTTAATGAATTATTTTAAGCCCAGTAATTCTGACCAGTGTGCTTCTGTCCTTTTAAGGACTTGACACAGTTTTACACACTATTTCTAAAATTCTTCTTCTTTTAGGGCTTGCTATTCAGCTCAACAGATTGCTTAACGGGCTCTACAGATCTTATACGTTTGTGGCAACATGAGACACAGCGTGTCTACGCGGATAAGCTAACCGACGATAAGGATATCGATAGCTTTACCAAAATGCAGCATGACATTGTCAAGAAGTCGTTCGAAGAAATTGACGAATCCGTTATATTCGACAAGCCGAATATTTACTGTCATTTCGCTGGAGGAATTGGTGATCCTAAGTACATGCCCATTAAGGGCTGGCCTGAGCTTCACAAACTCCTTCAGGAAGCAATGTCATCGTATAATGATCTAGTCGCTGCCATGAATCTGGTGTTATTCGAGGATGCGATGATGCATGTGTGCAGGTAAGAGGGAATTCTAGAGAAGTAAGTAGCGGCATACTTAGTACAGTTCTGTTTGCAGGATCAATCGCATTTTAGAATCACCGCGTGGCAGCGCGTTATTGGTTGGTGTTGGCGGCAGTGGAAAACAATCTCTAGCGCGCTTGGCAGCCTTCATATCCAGCTTGGAGGTCGTGCAGATACAGCTGAAGAAGGGCTATGGTGTTGGCGATTTGAAGGTGAAAAGAATCAAGTTCGGTGCTTGAAAATCTTACAACCAAGCTCTCATTTTAAGTTTGATTTAGTTAAGATTGATTCATAAGTAATTCATTGACAGATTGAGTCTAGGCTTTCAACCTGATTCCCACTATCTTTCCGCATGCAGAACGAGTTTTCTGGATTATATCTCAAGGCGGGGCTCAAAAATGTGGGCACCATGTTCCTAATGACGGATGCCCAAATTCCCAGTGAGGATTTTCTTGTCCTAATCAACGATATGTTAGCCACTGGCGAGATTCCAGATCTATTTCCGGACGACGAAATCGAGAACATCATCGCCGGCGTGCGTAATGAGGTCAAAGGTGCGGGACTGGTTGATACGCGAGAGAACTGCTGGAAATTCTTCATCGATCGTGTGCGCAAGCAGCTGAAGATAGTTCTGTGCTTTTCACCAGTGGGTTCAACATTGCGTGTTCGGTCGAGAAAATTCCCTGCCATCATCAATGCAACATCCATCAATTGGTTCCACGAATGGCCTCAGGAGGCACTCATCTCGGTGGCGATGAATTTCCTGGCCCAGAACAAAGTGTTGCCGGAGACTCATCGCGATTCCGTGGCCAAGTTCATGGCATATGTGCACACGTCGGTTAATTCGACATCGAAGGTTTACTTGCAGAATGAGCGAAGGTACAACTACACCACGCCCAAGAGTTACCTGGAGCAGATAAATCTCTATATGAAGCTGCTCAACAATAAGCACGATGACTTGCAGAGCAAGATCGCGCGTCTGGAAAATGGTCTGGAGAAGCTGCGCTCCACAGCGCTGCAGGTGGCGGACTTGAAGGTCAAACTGGCCGTCCAGGAGGTTGAGCTGAAGGAGAAGAACGACGCGGCCGATGCCTTGATACAAATTGTGGGCGTTGAAACGGAGAAAGTGCAAACAGAGAAAGCCGTGGCCGATGAGGAGGAAATGAAGGTTGCTTTGATAGCCGACGAAGTGACCAAGAAACAGCGTGACTGCGAGGAGGATCTGCTAAAAGCAGAGCCCGCCCTCCAGGCCGCCCAGGAGGCTCTGAACACGCTAAACAAGGCTAATCTAACAGAGCTCAAGAGTTTCGGTTCACCGCCAGGAGCCGTGACGAATGTAACAGCCGCTGTGATGGTTCTCCTTGCACCCGGTGGTAAGCTGCCCAAAGATCGGTCCTGGAAAGCGGCCAAAATTGCCATGGCAAAGGTGGATGCCTTTCTGGATGCACTGATCAACTACGACAAGGAGAACATACATCCGGAAATTACCAAAGCCATTCAGCCCTATCTAAAGGATCCAGAATTCGAGCCAGAATTCGTGCGTTCCAAGTCAGGGGCAGCGGCTGGCCTGTGCGCCTGGGTCATCAATATAGTCAAGTTCTATGAGGTCTACTGCGATGTAGAACCCAAACGTAAGGCCCTGGCGGCGGCCAATGCTGAACTGGCTGCCGCCCAGGACAAATTAGCGGGTATCAAACGCAAAGTCATGGTGCGTACGAACTTCTTAAGATGGGGCTAATCATGTGATTCTACCTTACCTTCTACCTGTTGTGCATTCACAGAGTCTGGAGGAGCAGCTGGCCAAACTGACGGCAGACTTTGAGAAGGCCACCGCAGACAAATTGCGTTGCCAGCAGGAAGCGGATGCCACACAAGCAACCATAGCATTGGCCAATCGCCTGGTAGGAGGTCTGGCCAGTGAGAACGTGCGCTGGGCTGAGGCAGTCAATAAGTAAGTCCCTTCTGCCACACTGGCGCCCAAGAGTTAAATAGCCAAACTGCAACCAAAAAATGAGTGTGAACGAGGCAGAAAATATAACCAAAAACGGTAACCGGTACCCCCAAAACATATTATAATTTTTTACCCCCCCCCCCCCCACCCACCCCCAAAAATATTTTTTTTTTTAATTTAACAAAATAATCTTTATTTTTTTTTACAAAACGGGTACACCCGCCAAAAAGAGGTTTATTTTGGTTTTCCTACTACACATATGAATTTATTCACTAAAGTTGGATGCTTATTTGTTATGCGCCGTGCTGTTGCTAATGGGCTAAACAGTCATATAGCTAGATACTCAGACGCTAGAGATTTGGTCGAAGCGGAAATTGTTTTATAATTTCCGAGCCGTTTCGAAAATGTTGTGCAACAACTTTCGGATACATTTTTGTTGTGGGACTGGAGGTATAAGCAGTGTTCTTTCTTTGGGAACAGACTTTTGACCACTTAGACATATATAACGACAACCCCAAACGCATCGTAAGATTAGAATTAGCACATTTAACCAGAGGTAATAAGCCAGCTCCATGGACCGGAGCCGGAAATGTTTGTAAAATAAAATGTTTTTATGTAATGGAAGTGTGTTGCTAATTTTTTGTAGCAAAGAAACATTAGCTTTGTGATTAATTTCGGACGGGCGTTTTTTAATTCCCTATCATAAGTACCATGCTAATGGCCATTGCCAGTTTTGGCTATTTTGTGCTCATGGTGGAATTAATAAGGCGAAGCTTAATATAGGCAACATTATTTTGATTAAATTCTCTTGGGAATAAGCCTCAATTCAATTTTGACAGAAATTTGCAGTGCAGTATACGCGTATATGATCACGCTATCACGTTCAAAAAAAATGTGAAAATTAAACAAGGTTGTGGGGAAAAAAAATCAACAATATTTCCAGATCTTTTTGAGTTGAAGTTGTGTTAGCAGAACCGCACACACAAGTAAGTGTTGATTGTTTGTTTTCAGGAGTAAAGTTTATAATGACATCTCGCTTGGACATTCTAAAACTCTAAATGCTATTATGATATCTAAGTGTAACTACAATCTCGATTAAGATGTCCTTCCTTAGACTAACCATTTGTTACATGAACATGTACATAAGGAATTATAGTGTTTTCGTTGACCAATGTACATTTATTTAATTAGTTAATGAATGAATGATTTTTATTTAGACACCTTATAGGCTAAATATTACAATTTTTATTACTAGTTGAAGTAACTTATAATTGTAGGGGAAGGATTATTCTACGTATTATTTTGTTGCATGTTTGGAGTTTGTTGTTGTTTGTAATTAGTTGTAAGGATTTTAACTCTAATTTTATGTGTATTGTTGTTTAGTAATTTTAGGTTTGTAATGGGATTAAGGGGGTAATTGGTTTTTGATGATTGTCTATCCAGTAATTTGTAGTTGTAGTTGTGTGTTGGCTGTTCGACGCATTTGTGTGGGCTAAATCCTTCGATCAGCCAGGTCCCCTGGGTGTATCCTTTTGAGCCTACGTCTTGCCCTGATCCCGTTGATCCTGCGCGTTCGGAGTAAGCGCCTGGCGATGTTGTTTGGGTGTGTGGCGACCTTATCCAAGTACCTCGCTGCTTGGTTGTTGATTGTGTCGCCAACCATCAGGACGCCGCACTCTCCCGATGTCTCGAGTACGGATGAACCACTCCGCTCCAGTGATCCTCCTCAGAATTTGGCCTGGAAGACCCTGATTTTGTTCAGGTGGGTCTTCGCGGCGATGCCGTATACCTGGACTCCGTACCTCCAAATCGGTGCCAGGATCACTTTGTAAATGAGGGACTTTATTCCTCAGCGAGAGCTTGTTGTTGGCGTTGAGTAGCCAACTCATCCTCTTCGCCTTGGAGTGGAGTTGCCAGCAACTTGGCGGCATGCTGCTTGAAAGTTAGCCTCTTATCAAGTATCACCCCTAGATACTTGTGCGCCGTTTGGTGGGGGAGGAGCTCTCCATGCAGGAAAACGCCAGGGCTGCTAACTGTCCTCAGGGTGTGCGTGACAGATACGCACTTTTCGGTGTTGATGGAGATGTTCCATCGACACGCCCAGTTCTCAAACCGTTTGAGATACTCCTGCAACATGTCTGTTGCCGAGTAAAAAAATGAATGATGAATGAATAACAAATGAAGAACTTTATTATATTTTAGTTAAAACTTATAATGTTAAACTTTAAAATAGGCGAAAAAAATTGAACTAATTTGAACTAAGTACATTTCCTGAATAAATGAGATTCCAGATGGGACAAGATTTGTCGAAGTCATATTTTATACTAATAACCGAAACCGTAACCGAAACCCGAAACAGAAGAAGGCTAATAACCGTAACCCTAACCGTAACCCATATCTCACAACCGTTATATAACCGTAACCTAAAAAAAGCGATCGACCAAAACAGTAACCGTAACCCAAACCGTTATTCGTTTCGGTTTTAATCTCTGGATTGAACCAAACACTATTATGTATAAATATCCATTTAAATGCTATAATCAAAAAAGTGCGATTTATTAAAACTCACAAATTTTCCATGATTTGAACACACACTCCCTCTTTTAGTTCAAGAAGACTTTCGACTTCCCTGCCTTAACGACATGATTTCCAAATGTTAGCGAATTGTGAATAACAAACAGTCCAAACTACAAACAATTTTTATAGCATTATTCGAGAAGTCGCCTTCCTATGGAATAGTTTATATTTAATAATAAAGCGAATTTTTCTTCTGCCCGACCATTTATCCACAATTTTACTCCAAACTCTAACAACTCCAAAAGCCCCCCAAATAGACACTTTACAAGAAATGTCAGAAATCCTTACCTCTTAAAAAGGTGCAACTTTGCAATTTCTAGGAGAAAATATGCGACTATTTCACTAATTATCCCACTAATATGCGAGATGCAGCAAAAACACAAAAATGGAAGTGAACTTAAGTCTATCCAAGCTATGCAGCCCCTAAACGAAGTGCCTAAAAAATACTTATGTACTCCGGCAACATCCACAGCTTTTGAAAACCCTATCCGACCATAAGTCCAAAAGTTGGGAGCGTTTTATGTTTCTTTCTCAAAATTTAAATAATTCTAAAAATCCTTAAAAAAATTATAATACCCTTTGCAAGGGTATAAAACGAGAAGGCCAAGCTAACTTCGTCTTTGCCGAAGTTTTTGCAAATGTTTTAAAATATCAGAGTTTAAGAACGCCAGCATTAAAACAAACAATTTTTCTAAATAAAACCCACTTTTCGACCGATAGTTCCTATGACAGCTATAAGATGTAGTCATCCGATTTTGACCAAAACTTCCAAATCTTTGTTAGAGCGCATAATATTAATAATTGCTGAAGTGACACACGTTAACATTAAAAACAAACAAGTTTTTCTCATTAAAACCCACTTTTCGACCGATAGTTCCTATGACAGCTATAAGATATAGTCATCCGATTTTAACCAAAACTTCCAAATCTATGTGAAAGCGTATAGTATTAATAATTGCTGAAGTGAGACACGTCAACATTAAAAACAAAAAAGTTTTTCTCACAAAGACCCACTTTTCAACCGATAGTTCCTATGGCAGCTATAAGATATAGTCATCCGATCCGGTCGGTTCCGACATATGAGCAGTGTGCAGTAAAAAGAAGACTCTGTGCAAAGTTTCATCTCGATAGCTTTAAAACTGAGAGACTAGTTTGCGTAGAAACAGACAAACGGACAGACGGGACGGACAAAGCTCAATCGACTCAGCTCGTCACCCTGATCAAGAATTTATATAGTTTTTAGGCGGCTAATATTTTTTTTGGTGCAAACCTCTGGGCAAATTATATACCCTTTGCAAGGGTATAATAATACCTTGCACGGTAACGAGAGAATGGCAAACGTAAATGTAAGCAAAAGATTTGCTTTAATTAAATAAATGCCTCTCGCACGATAGATGGCAATCGACAATTCTTCTTTCTTTGATCCGCGTCTGACCGAATTTCTAAGTCAGACGATATAGGTAGGCAAAGTCATAAAGGTAATGATGCTGTGCTCGAAAATAACATTGGGCCGGCCACGCATTATTCAATTGAAGCAACCGAAGGAAAGGTTGGCTAGATTTAAAGTCAGTTTATATCACGCTGCAGTCACAACTTTCCTGTCGCCCATTATGAAATTGAGGGTTAAGTCCTTATGCTCCTTTGTAAAAGCTAATTTCGCTCTGGATGCTCTTCCCTTTATAATTTACTAGCCCAAACCGCCGCGACTTTGTCCACATCCAAGATTTTCAGAAATTGTGTTGTTTTATCTTGTTGACGCTTTCGAACTGGTAAAAATATATCAAAATTGTACGTGGTAAATTCAGTGGCCTGTACACATGCTTAATTTTTTTTCCCTTTCCCCCAAAGTACCAAACCAAATTTCCGGAATCCCTTCCATTCAAGTGGATGCTGAATACATACCCCGCCCGCGCAACTACATAGTGAATTTCAGGTCTAGCGAAATATCGCTCGCGCCCATTTCTAGTAAATATGGCTTTAACCTATTTTCCCTACCATCTCTTCCCACGCTCTCCACTCACTTTTCTTTGGCGTTTTCACCCACTTCCTGGACAAATTTTCTTTCTTAGTACGCGCCTGCATAACTTAACGAAGGTCTATGCCAAACCGTAGTTCTCTAGGATAAGCGGTATTGCCTGTGGGGTGAAATCATGTCAGTAAGTCAGTCAGAACTAATCTGATCGCTCAGGTTTTATTTAACGTGGCATTTTCCAAGAAGTAGGATTACAACCACGGTCAGTCAGTCGGGCCTACACATTTATAGGTATAGATTTGAATATTAACAATTTCGGAAGAATAATAAAATTAATCAGCGTGCGAGTGTTGCATGCCGGCATGAGGTACGCGATTAAATTCTGCGTGAAACTCGGTAAATCTGGGACAGAGACGTTTGATATGATCAAACAGGCTTACCCAGATGTTGCTTTAGCAAGAAGTGGTGTGTTTCGGTGGCACCAGGCCTTTTTGGAGGGCCGGGAAGAGGTCGCCGATGAAGACCGTGCTAAAAGACCTTCGTTTTGAACTCGGACCGTGGACTAAGTATTCGTTTAATTGCCCAGATGTTAAATTTACCAAAATCTGTGGTGACGGAGCATTTGAACATGCGCAAGGTGTGCGCGAAGATGGTCCCAAAAGTGAACTTGAAAAGTGACTTATTGACCTGCCGGCCTTGGTCCCAAGCCCCAGATGTGTGAGATGATAAAATCTTGTTTTTAAGATTTCTAAGCTCATTTCATGATTTTTTATTTTCAGTCTAGATTTTAGAAAGATTTATTTTGATGTAGCACGTATGCTTTGCTATTGATGAGCAAGTGTGAGCTTGATGAATAGTCACGATTTGTAATAGCACGATTAGTGTATATTAATTTTGTTGACTTCCACAGACTATAATTAAATAATAAAAATATTTTTTGTCTAATAATATTCACAAACCCGAATTGGAAGTTGTTATATTGTTTCGGTTAATTTTTTTTACCTCAAAAAAAACTTATTTTTGGTTTACAGTTTACGATTACAGTTTAATTCGGATACCCTGCAAAATATCTATTAATCCGGATTCGATGAAATTTCTTTGTTATTGCTCTCAATTCTCGAGATATAAGTCCCAGCCCACGTAGTGATGAGCATCAGAGTAATTCCTCTTTTCTCTGCCCACAGCTTCGTCAAGCAGGGCATTACTTTACCCGGCGACATACTACTCATTACCGCCTTCATTTCCTATGTCGGCTGTTTTACGAAAGGATTCCGCATCGATCTAATGCTAAAGATGTGGACACCCTTTCTAAAGAGCATTGATCCACCCATTCCCACAACCGAAAATCTTGATCCACTATCGCTGTTGACCGACGACACCACCATTGCTGTCTGGACAAATGAAGGGCTGCCCAGTGATAGAATGTCCATTGAGAATGCCACAATTCTATCAAACTCCGACCGCTGGCCCCTTATGATCGATCCCCAGTTGCAGGGGGTAAAATGGATTAAGCAAAAGTATGGTGAGGAGCTAAAGGTCATCAGAATGGGTCAACGCAGCTACTTGGATATCATAGAGAAGTCTATAAATGCGGGCAGTACCGTGTTGATCGAGAACATTGATGAGAACTTGGATCCGGTATTGGATTCTCTGCTGGGTCGTAATCTAATTAAGAAGGGAAAGTAAGTGAACATCTTGATCGACCTATATATATATCCTAATCGGTTATTCCCAGGGCCATCAAAATCGGCGACAAGGAGATCGAGTACAATTCCAGCTTTCGTTTAATTTTGCACACTAAACTAGCCAATCCTCACTACAAACCAGAAATGCAGGCACAAACCACACTTATTAACTTTACCGTTACACGCGATGGCCTAGAAGATCAACTACTGGCGGAAGTTGTGAAAGCAGAAAGACCCGATCTCGAAGAACTAAAGGCAGAGCTGACAAAACAGCAGAATGATTTCAAAATAAGGTTTAAAAAAAGGGGGGATGTTTTTTTTTCCCTCTATCCCCCCCCCGGGTGAGTATTTTTTTTTGCGACGGGGTTTGTTGTGTGAGTGGGGAGAGACCACAAAACGGAAAGGGAAAAAAAAGAAGAAAAAGCCCAAGCCAAAAAAAAAAAAAAAAAAAAAAAAAGGGAGGGGGACCACCCACCCCCCCCCGGCCCCAGCCGGCTACCCTACTTTTTATTAAAATAATTTAAAACGATTAAAATTCTCTTAAAGTTTTTTTTTTGTTGGTTGGTAAATGGGGGAGAAATGAATGTTTTTTCTTTGTTGTTTTTTATTTTTTTATTTTTTTTCCCATCTTTTTTTTTTTTTTTGTTTTTATTTTTGTTTTTTATTTTTTTTATTAACTTTTTCCTTTCAGGCGTTTAGCGTAGTGTTCCAAAAGGCCATAGCCAAGGCTGAACCGAGCGAAACCTTGCAGTTGCGTGTCTCCAATCTGATTGATTGTATAACGTATTCGGTCTTTCAGTATACTTCGCGTGGTCTTTTTGAATGCGACAAGCTGATCTTTGCCTCGCAAATGACTTTTCAGGTGAGGATTATCTATTTGAAATCAAAATTCAGCTGTCCAATTCTATTCCTCTTTAGATCTTACTTATGAACGAGGAGGTTACATCGGCGGAACTCGACTTCTTGCTCCGCTTCCCGATCAAACCACATGTAACAAGTCCTGTGGACTTTTTATCTAACCAATCGTGGGGCGGAATATGCAGTCTAGCGTCCAAAGATGAATTTAGGAATCTGGACCGTGACATTGAAACCTCTTCGAAGCGTTGGAAGAAGCTGGTGGAATCGGAACTACCGGAGAAGGAGAAATTCCCGCAGGAATGGAAGAATAAGACTGCGTTGCAGCGTCTGTGCATGATCAGGGCTCTGAGACCCGATCGCATGACTTATGCCCTGGCGTAAGTATGAAAAGAGAGATGTATCGAATGTCTGAGGTACAAGTTCCTTCCCCCAGCGACTTTATTGAAGAGAAACTGGGCTCCAAATATGTGGAAAGCCGGGCCATGGAGTTTGCGAAATCCTACGAGGAGGCCAGTCAGTCTACGCCCATCTTTTTCATACTCTCGCCCGGTGTAAATCCCCTCAAAGATGTCGAGGCATTGGGCAAACAATTGGGTTTCACCATGGACCTGGGCAATTTCCATAACGTCTCTTTGGGTCAGGGCCAGGAGGCCATTGCTGAAACAGCCATGGATACGGCAGCTAAAAATGGCCATTGGGTGGTATTACAGAATATTCATTTGGTAAGAAAATGGTTGCCTGTCTTGGAGAAAAAACTGGAGTACTATGCGGAAGACTCTCATCATGATTATCGCATGTTTTTGAGCGCGGAACCGGCTTCAACTCCCTCAGCTCACATCATACCTCAGGTGGGTCGCCCGTTGTATCAACACTCAGCACTGACTCCTTCCTTTTTAGGGTATCCTGGAGTCTTCGATTAAGATCACCAACGAACCGCCCACGGGCATGTTGGCCAATCTCCACAAGGCACTGGACAACTTCACACAGGAAACCTTGGAAATGTCCGGCAAGGAGGCTGAGTTCAAGGCCATACTCTTCTCCCTCTGCTATTTCCATGCTGTGGTGGCTGAACGCCGCAAGTTCGGCCCTCAGGGCTGGAACAAGATCTACCCATTCAATGTGGGTGACCTGAACATCAGTGTCTCTGTTCTGTACAACTATCTAGAGGCCAATGCTAAGGTGCCCTGGGAGGATCTGCGTTATCTGTTCGGTGAAATTATGTACGGAGGACACATTACCGATGACTGGGACCGTCGGTTGTGCATCACCTATTTGGAAGAGTACATGCAGCCAGATCTGGTGGATGGCGAACTATTCCTGGCGCCCTCATTTCCTGCGCCACCGAACACCGACTATCTGGGCTATCACACTTATGTGGATGAAATGATGCCCGCTGAATCGCCCTATCTCTATGGCCTGCATCCGAATGCAGAGATTGGTTTCCTTACCACACGGGCGGAGAACATTTTCCGTACCGTCTTCGAAATGCAGCCACGAGATGCTGGCGCCGGCGGCGGGGCAACCGTGACGCGGGAGGACAAGGTCAAACAGATTGTGGACGAGATCATTGAGAAGCTGCCCGAGGAATTCAACATGGTGGAGATCATGAACAAGGTGGAGGAACGCACGCCCTATGTGATCGTGGCCTTTCAGGAGTGCGAGCGGATGAACTTCCTTACCAGCGAAATGAAGCGCAGCCTGAAGGAATTAGACTTGGGCCTAAAGGGTGAATTGACCATTACATCGGACATGGAGGTGCTGGAGAATTCACTGTTTTTGGATCAAGTGCCGCCCATTTGGACGCAACGTGCGTATCCTTCGCTCTTGGGTCTCAACAATTGGTTCATCGATTTGTGCCTGCGCTTGAGGGAGCTGGAGACTTGGTCCACGGACTTTGTGGTGAGTGGCAGCTGCAAACGGTTCTTTGGTGTCAAATGGATTCAAAATGTAATTCCTTTCGGTAGCTACCCTCCTGCGTTTGGCTGGCTGGCTTCTTTAATCCCCAATCTCTGCTCACAGCCATCATGCAAAGTACGGCAAGACGCAACGATTTGCCGCTGGACAAGATGTGCCTGCAATGCGATGTCACCAAGAAGCAAAAGGAGGAATTCACGTAAATATTTATCTCGCACATGCAACCCACTGACAGGCAATTTTAATTGACTTTTGACGCTGACCCGCTCAACCATAGACTCATGTACTATGTACAGTCTGGAGCACTTGAATGGTTACTTGATTCCATTGGTCGATGTCGCTATCCCATGTGAAAATTTATATATATATTGAAAGCAAAAAGCAAAAGTTTCCTAGCGATAATTAGAAGACGGAAACAAGTTGAAACAATTTTACGACATTGCATCTATTCATGTGTATGGAATTGTCCATAAGTAGTTGCAGTTTTGTGCGTACCTAGTAGAGGAATGACTTAAATTGATCGGCCAGAATACCAAAGACGATATGGACAGATAGCAAGTATTTGTCACAAAGTTTTGATTCGTCTCAAAAGCAATAAAATCATTTCCCGTATTGATTCTCGACTGATAAAGCAATCAAGACTCTTGACCAGAGATTACAACTGAAACCCTTTCTCTACTAGAAAAATTTCGATAAACTAAATTTTTTTGATGTACGGGGTTTGCACGGAAAGTAATAGAACTGATTTTCTTCCGCCGCGACTGTACTTCGGAGCGTGCTCGCCTTTTTTGATTTTCAAACTTGCAAGTTCTAGCCGGCTCGAGGTCATCATTTGTTTGAGTACATTTGTAAAACAGGTCGCTGTTTTTATAATATATCTTATATCTTCAATAAACTTGGTCCATCGACTTCAATTCAAGATTATAGTCTCGAGTGTATTTGTTTTAGTTTTAATAACTACACTAGGTTATAGATTGATTATTTTTCTCAGGCTAGGAAATTCCAAGGCAACATATTTAAGTGCAAAAAAGCTACTAAGTTGACAGACTGACTGTATCACTCAGAGATTTTCCCTCTCAGTTTCAAACTTGCTTTCGGTTTGACATTGGTATGGCGTACTTAAAAGTCCTGAACAGACAAAATGTAAGCATGTCTCTAATGATCGGAATAGTTGTCCCAAAAAGTAAAAAAAAATGTTTAATGGATTTTTAATGATTGGAATAGTTGTAGTGAATACTAGTTTGTATTCTGACCGTTAATAAAGAGAAAGTGTCCCCACCTGGCTCAGGTATGAACTCCGTTCGTGAGCTTCGAGCGTACCCCATAGTTTACTCGTCATGCGTCGAAAATAACACAACGTTCAGAAGCGTATAGAATCGCGAAAAGTTAACCGATTTGGATTCTGCAAAATGGATTCTACTCTTGAAAGTAAGAACAATTTGAACGTATTGCTCAAAGTTATTAATAACAATGCATGAAATTGTGAATCGTTAATAAAAGTAGAGGTTTTTTTTTGGTCACATTCTGAAAAGTCGTGTTAGAAAAAGCAAGAAGTCAAAACTCCCATCAGATCCCACTCTCAAACAAAATAGAAATTGTTGTTTAGACAATTCTTCAGAACATAGCCAAAAATTAGCTGCGGAGAGCTGCAGATTCAGTCTCGGTGATGATTTTTGTGCGACAATTGTCGCGACATAATATATATACACTGCTCGACAACACTCTCCCCCAATTCACCAAATCAACTTTTTCTAAAGTATTTTGGCCCGCTGAGGACGAAAATCGACATTAAAAAAAATCTGTCAAATAGTTATCGAGATATTATCGATAAACGGGCTTTTCGATGTTTCAGCCAAATCAAATACGTTTCCGAAGAAATTGTCCGCCATATTGTATCCGCCATTTTGTTATTCTAAATTGTGACATCGGATTCGTGATCAGCGTCCCCGAAAACCCCCGAGTACAGACTTTCAGAAAAATCATATACTTTTCCGAAGAAATTGTCCGCCATATTGGATCCGCCATTTTGTTTTTCTAATTTTTGACGTCGGATTCGTGATCAGCGACCCCGAAAACCCCCGAGTGCAAACTTTCAGCCAAATCCAAAAACTTTTTTGACTTTTGGCCGTCTTTTTGGGATTTGGGACCACTGTGCGACGCTTGCATTCGTCGTTTTCTTCTCTCACGAGGCATTTGTTGCTTGTTGCTCATGTTTGACGTCATGACGGTTACTTCGTGGTTCGCTGCTACGCACACAAGCGCAAAGCGTATATAATGTGAGTTTGGGCACCACTGGTCTAAAGCAATGGGAGAATTTACAAGCTTGGTTCATCACCCGTTGTGCAGACCTTAATATGGAAAAGAAATACCATAATAGAGAAATAGCTATCCTTTCAGATAGCCAAGCAGCGCTCAATGCTCTTAGCAGCAACAAGTTCACCTCTAAGCTAGTCCAAGAGACAAAGAACAAATTGGACCAACTAGGCAGCAGGAACAAACTGACCCTACGATGGATACCGGGACATAACAATATCCCCGGAAACGAATTGGCCGACAAATTGGCACTCAAAGGTTAGCCACCGCAATGTTATGTATAAAACCCTACTGCGGGATAGGCCTACACACCATAAAACGTCTTCTTAGAGAGCAAGAGAATACGCTTAGAAGGCTCCTACACAAAGAAAAAAAATTCAAAAGCTACACGAAAATGTAGAATTTCAACACGCTTTGACGGGGATTTTTCAGAATTTCTACACGCCGCGTGTAGCTTTTCTGCACGCCGCTTGTGGCTTTCTGAATTCTTAGGAAACACCAGCGGGGCAACTGCAGACTGCGGAGTCACATGTACAAGTTGACAAATGACAAACACCTAACTATGCAAATATTGGGAGGAGGCCTCTGAGCGTAAGCTGCAATGCTCTAGCGAGGCGCAAACTCATCAGATTTTGGGATACACATTTTACACCCAAACAATATCAGTAACCTACCAGTACTAGCAGTGTTGTAAACTCAGTAGAGCAGCACAATAGACAGGGATTGGTCCTCAATAATAATAAGAATATTTCAGATCATTTGGCTTTGATACAAGAATTTTAGGATTGTTCTTATACTTTCGCACTTGTTTCAAGTACACAGAAAAAAAATGATATGATCTGGGGCTCAATATTATATTTTTTCATATCAATAAAAAGCCGCTTTGAAAAAATTGAAATCGACCTGTTCGAAAATATCAAAGTAAACTTTTCGGCCATATAAAATTGATATTTTTAAGATTAAATTGATATTTAATAATTTCATTATTACACAACGAAAAAAATTAATTACAAATGGCAATCCAATTATCAACTAACTAATTTTGTTTTAGCTACATTTTGATTTATTGTTTTTAGAAACCCGAAAAGAACGATTTTATAATTTCTTGACCCCCGCCTTGAATGGGGATCGAACTCGGGGGGGACCACCCACCGTCACAAATTGGCGGCATCTTGACACATGGCTGTGAGCCCCTTATACATTTCTTCGTTGCGAAACAGTGGTCGGGCTTGTATGGAGCGAGCGGCCAAAATACTTTCAGTGGAGATATCATAGTGGATCTTTTTCATAATTCTATAATATTATAACAAGTAATAAAACACACAGTGGGTGTGCCTAAGTCCATGCAAAGCACAAAAACCAACACCAAACAAAAATCCGTCTTCTTTCGTCCTTGAACACATTCGAAAAACTCTGACCCTGGTGACCTCCAACCTTATTTATAGCGTTTTTGCGATACACATTTTTTCGCCAGCCAATCAGAATGCTTTTCCAAACCTGTAGTTCTTTTTCGACTGCATTCTCGCCAATTTGTTAAATACTTGCAGAAATAATGAACGCGTCTTCCATTTGTTTTAAACTGCATAGCCTTCGCTCTCGATCTTTAATTTTAAAATATCAGATATTTTTTTAATCTCTATCAATTAATATCAAATAAATACACGGCGGGCTAAATTCACAATCACGAGAAACCACTAAAGCAGAAATTTATATAATAAAAATGTTACCATAACATTAAAATATCAACTAAATCGCAACAAAACATTTAAATATTCACAAAAGGAACAAGAGAAAAATTACAATAAATGGCACAAAAACGCACAGACGATAATCCCAACAAACGGTACAAATGAGCACAGTTACCACACAAAAAAAAAAGAACCGAATAAAGCGAAGCCGCGATACAAATAATACCGCAATCTGCAAGTTTCTTGCAGCTGAAACTTAAACCATTATAATCTGTAAATATTACGATAATTTTAACATAAATTTTATCGTTAGCTTGATTATCTTCAATTTCTTTTCTTTACTAATTGCTTCCATTGGACGAGCATTCGTTTTAAAGGCGTATTTTTCATTTTATTTGCGAACATAATTTGTCAAGGTCAAAAACAAATAATTTCATACATTCCTTTCCCATTGTGAGAGTTTCGGAAAAAAAAAAATATTCGTTTAACTTTTCTAATACATTTGACAAATTGATATTATTTTCGGTTAAAATGAATCGTTATTGCTTAGAAATGATATGAAAAAAATGATATTTGTAAAAATATCAAATAACCACCATATCAAATTGACCTGTTTTTTTTCTGTGTAGAATCAAGTACGACTAGTACTTGAAAGTTTCATCTAAGGTCGAGATGCAATCCATTCTTTTTAGCAACGATGCGATTCGTGAAATAAAATGTCAGCTTTGGTTTGCAAACTTCGATCTAAGAATTTTGAAGTTTAAGACGCACCACACACAGCATGACCAGTGATCAATTAAAACGTCCTTTAGTCGGCTTGAAAGACTGCCAAGAAGGTTGACGCATATCATAAAACAGTGGATATTTACCTGGTTACTTAAACAAGCTCTATACTTGAATACCGCCAAAAATTGTATTCGATGGAAGTTTCCTTATTATTATTAAGCATTTATCTTTAAACATTTATTCATTCAAATTTCACGATTTGTGGCCACTGGTTAATATTTGTTCAACAATTCAACAAAAGGCGTAGTGCATAAAATGCCGAGTTTGAAATGGATCCCATTTAAAGAGAAAGAGAACTACTTTACCATGTTCCGAACAAGTTGTCCGCAGGACGAATTATATCCAAGTAACGAAATTTTATTGCCGCCCAAAATGCTGGCACGGCAAGATAAAACTATTTATTCTGCTAAAACTATGAATTTATATTGATAAACTATATAATTACTAGTCTGGACCCACACAAATTGATTATTTGACTCATTTTTGAGCTCACACTGTTCCACATTTCACGAACAAGTATGCCATGCACAGCATTTACATACATACATCCCATGTAACATATCGCTCTTCCATGCAATGTCAATGGCCACCGGCTTCAAGTGGCGTTCTATAAATAGCCACAATGCTATTTCATAAGAGCTAATTTTAAATCTCAACACATTAATGTTTAAAAATAGCAATTAATAATAGCATGTAATTTACAATTGTCTATTTGCTGATCGATTTTACTGATTGCTTATTAAGTGGCGCCCATTTCCATTCGTTGTTCGACAAAACGTCGCACGTTTCGGTTGGCGTCACTTCAAAGCAAACAATAGACCCGCCCTGCTAATTGCCAGACACTACACACAGAACACAATCAAAGATCATCAGTATTTAATTTCCTTTTTTTTCGTTAAATGCATAATTACAGCACGGCACCTCGAGACGGCTGCTGTGTGCATGGGATTTTCATGGAGGGCGCCAGGTGGGATATACAGCAGGGCATTATTATGGAGTCACGTCTCAAAGAACTCTATCCATCGATGCCGGTGATCAATATTCGGGTAAGTATTCGAAATGCAAATTGGAGCTCGATAGGAAAATGCAAAACCGAATATCACGAATCGGGGGCGTATTTGTGGCGCCTTAAAAGTGGCGCATGTTGGCATATACTTAAATATTTCAATTTTCGCAGGCCATTACCCAAGATAAGCAAGACCTGAGGAATATGTACGAGTGCCCGGTCTATAAGACACGAACTCGAGGACCCACTACATATGTGTCCAATTTGAATCTTAAGACCAAAGATAAGCCGGGCAAATGGATTTTGGCTGGTGTAGCATTACTATTGCAAACCTAAGAACTATTTGTCACTATCTAGAAAGCCTTTTAGTACAATAATAGAATTAAAATTTAGCTCAAATTTATGGTAGAATTTTAAATTTCATTTCTTTTTTAAAATACACACAAGAATTTTTGAAAACAATAACACTTTCTAAGTAGATTTGCCTTAGGCCCACTTCCATTAAACTAAAAGAAAACAAAGAAAATGTGTTTTATATTTTTGGGGATTGAAATTTCAGATCAAAAGAAAAAGATACCCTGATTAATGCTAGGTGCTGTGATGTTACAGCGTTGCGTGCATTACAGCAACATGTATTCTTTCAATTAGCACATAGGCCGTGGGCTCTCCTTATGTTACTAAATTTATATGACTCCTGGTTAATGTTAAAGTAAGTAAAAACATCACATAAAGGAGAAATTGCTATTAGCTATCCAATTTTCTGTTAGTCTTAGAAACTATGTAAGAATGAATTCGACTAACTGGGCAGCAGGAACAGCCTGTTACTATGCTGGTTTCAGAAGGTTGTGGCAAGCAACCGCATCAATAGCACTCAGAATAAAAACCCAAGAACAAAGAATTTTTTATTCCTTGATACTAGGTTTAAGACTGTTTCGGGGTGTATTAAATACATTTAGAACTATTTTAAAACATTTTTCGTTTAACTTTTAGATTGTTACAATATGAAGGAACCCTCTCTTAAAATAGTGTCCAAAAATATTCGTCGATTTATTTTCCTAATTAGTAACTATCTCTAGGACCGTAACTGTTATAACTTTAAAAATAAAAATTGAGACTTAACAGTTATTTCATAACTTTTAAAATATAAATTTTTTTAACTGTTATTTTATAATTTTTATATAAAAGTTTTTTTATAACAGTTATTTTGACAAAAAAAATCTATTATAACTGTTATTTGTCAACGTTTATTTTTAAAATCACAAAATAACAGTTATTTTGCAACTTTTATTTTAAAAGTTAAAAATAAACGTTGAATCGCAATATTTGCGAAGTTATGCAAGCTATTGGGACATAAAGTTGCGTATGCACGTACCTTGAGTCCTACTACCACCATGCCGATTTTGGTTCAAGTCGGATGACTATTACACATACCTGAACTAAGAACAAATTGTCGCTTATATGCAATCCAATGATAGATAAAATATATTATTAATAATATATTGTGGTTCGTGAGCCACAACACTCGGCTCTGAGCTGTGAGCCACAGCTCGTGAGCTGGGAGCCATCAACCGGCTCTCGGCTTTTGAGCCATAGCACGTGAGCCGCTCTCGGCTCGTGAGCCCCAGCTCTCTGTTCTACGCTGGGAGCCACAGCTCTCTGTTCTACCCTGGAAGCCACAGACTGTGTGGTTCGCGAGTTATTCTTACCTATTTACCATGACTGCCGACTTTTAAAATCGCGTAATAATACCAATGAGGATTCAAAATAGTAAAAAAAATGAAGAACGTTAACACCAATCAAGTAAAAAATCCAGGCAGGATCAATGCTTGAGCGCAATTTGAAGCTAACGGATCTCCATGGTAATAAGACCGCTAATTACTTAAGAAACTGCTTTTCAATTTTACAAATGACCACACATAATAACATTGCCCTGTTTATGACAATACTGAACCGTGATAAATACCATGGAAGACCAATGCTAAAGAATATAGTCAAGATCATAAGAATCGATTTAAGCCACTTTCCGTTACTGAAAGTAAGAAAGCCGTCTTAAATTGCGGAGAAATACCAAAGAGGATCAAACATTCGCAGCTATGGGAACAAAACCGCTAATTACTTAAGAAACTGCTTTTCAATGTCAACACAGAACTACATTGCCCTGTTTATGACACAACTGTACCGCGACAATCACCATGGAAGATCAATGCGAAAGAATTAAAACGCAATATGTCTTCAACTGTGATGCAAAACAAACATGGCTATATCGACTCGTCTATGGACGCTGGTCAAGAATTAATATGATTTATAGGGAGGGCATTGTTACTATTTTTGATCCTCTTCGGTATTTTTCCGCGATTAAATGATTTGTCAGTAACGGAAAGTGGTTTGAAATGTTCCTTGTGATCTGGACTATATTCTTTAACATTGGTCCTCCATGGTGTATATCGCGGTTCAGTAGTGAAATAATCATGACTGTGTTATTATAATTTGTGGTATTGGAAAGGAGTTTCTTTAGAAATTAGCGGTCTTATTACCATGGAGAACCATTAGCTGCGAATGGCTCTTATGCATTGATCCTAGCATTTTTCACTTGATAGGGAGTACAATTTGTTTGGATTGTTACTATTTTTGATCCTCTTTGGTATTTTTGCGCGATTTAATGATTTGTCAGTAACGTAAAGTGGTTTAAAACGATTCTTATGATCTTGACCATATTCTTTAGCATTGGTCTTCCAAGGTGTTTATCGCGGTTCAGTATTGTCATAAACAGGGCAATGTAGTTCTGTGTTGACATTGAAAAGCAGTTTCTTAAGTAATTAGCGGTCTTATTACCATGGAGATCCGTTAGCTTCAAATTGCGCTCAAGCATTGATCCTGCCTAGATTTTTCACTTGATTGGTGTTAACGTTCTTCATTTTTTTTTACTATTTTGAATCCTCATTGGTATTATTACGCGATTTTAAAAGTCGGCAGTCATGGTAAATAGGTAAAAATAACTCGCGAACCACACAGTCTGTGGCTTCCAGCGTAGAACAGAGAGCTGTGGCTCCCAGCGTAGAACAGAGAGCTGGGGCTCACGAGCCGAGAGCGGCTCACGTGCTATGGCTCAAAAGCCGAGAGCCGGTTGCTGGCTCCCAGCTCACGAGCTGTGGCTCACAGCTCAGAGCCGAGTGTTGTGGCTCACGAACCACAATATATTATTAATAATATATTTTATCTATCATTGGATTGCATATAAGCGACAATTTGTTCTTAGTTCAGGTATGTGTAATAGTCATCCGACTTGAACCAAAATCGGCATGGTGGTAGTAGGACTCAAGGTACGTGCATACGCAACTTTATGTCCCAATAGCTTGCATAACTTCGCAAATATTGCGATTCAACGTTTATTTTTAACTTTTAAAATAAAAGTTGCAAAATAACTGTTATTTTGTGATTTTAAAAATAAACGTTGACAAATAACAGTTATAATAGATTTTTTTTGTCAAAATAACTGTTATAAAAAAACTTTTATATAAAAATTATAAAATAACAGTTAAAAAAAATTTATATTTTAAAAGTTATGAATAACCGTTTATGTCCTAATTTCATAGTGCTTGCAAAGACTTGAACAATGGTACATTTCTCGTATTCGTAGCTAACTCCCTTTACCGTGACTTTTTTGGTTAAAATTTAATATCATAACAGTTATTTTCGGTCCCCTTTTTTGTTGACTTTACCGTGGCTTAACAGTACTAACAGTGACTTAACAGTGAGTTGACAATGACTTAACAGTGACTTAACAGTTACTTACCAGTGACCTAACAGTGACTAACAGTACTCAACGCTGACTTGACAGTGATAAAACAGTGAATTGATCGTGACCTAACAATTACTCGGCAGTGACTTGACAGTGACTTATTTTTTTATATTATATAACATTTGTTTATACAGAATCCAAAAACTGTCTTTTTGCCATTACTTAAATCGGTTGTATCAACGTAAAGAGCTTCGCTCGTACCGGGTGTCCCATGACACACACTCTTTTTATTTTTGGTGAGTGTAGTTACGCTAGCAGGCACCCAAAATTAATAAATTGAAAATTTGATATTCTAAATTGCTTTTAGAATATTGCCAGATTTTTGATAAGTAGACTCAGAAAAAATTCAAAATGTATGTACTTGCATAAAGTACAAACGGTGTCATTATCAGGAAAGGTAAGAAAAAATTTGGATCAAGTGCGAATTTTTGTCCGCTCCGTGATATATAGGGTGTCCAGAAACTTAAAATATTTTTATTGACAACAGCTTTCATGTATTAAAGTTCTGACGAAAAGTTTATGGACACCCTGTTTAGTATTAAGTATTTTATCAATGAAGTTTATAACCATCATTATCCTACTTTTAGGTCGTAATCAGTGTTAGGACGTTCCTCCACAGAGAAAACGAGAGCGTAAGTTAAAGTCGGCTCTAACCGACTTCGATATACCCGTTACTCATGAAAAACTTGGTTAACAGCGTTCCTGCGTTCCTTAGGGTGAACATCCAAAAAGTATGCAACATTTTTTAACTCGGCTATTTATCACTTTTTTGCTCATAACTTGAGAACCGCTCATCCGATCTTTATCATTTCTTCGACAAATCAATACATATTATGAATGACTAACTATCTTTAGAAGGAACAAATCATCTATCTTCAAAACTGCGGGAGATATAACGTTTTTTCAAATTGTGGGGGCGGGAGGGGGCGTGGCCAAAATTTGAAACAAACTTGATCTGCGTGCAGATAAAAGAAGCATTTGTCCCATACATGTCAAACCTCTATCTCTTACCATCTCTGAGATCTAGGTGTTCATACAGACGGACGGACGGACAGACGGACAAGGCTAAATCGACTCGGCTGTTGATGCTGATCAAGAATATATATGCTTTATATGGTCGGAAATGATTCCTTCTGCCTGTTACATACATTTGCACGACTTTAGTATACCCTATTTACTCTACGAGTAACGGGTATGAAAAATATGCAGAAGCTCCACGAAAATTTAGGATTTCTTCCGGGACTTTCCACCAATTCTTTTGTGCAGCTTTTCTACATGCCGCGTTTAGTTTTTTCATTTCTACATCAAGTGAGATATGAGAAAACTTAACGCGGCATGCAGAAAAAAAAGCCACGTGTAAAACTAAGAAATCTAAAAGCGTCATGCTGAAGCATACAGAAAAGCTACACAAAAGTAATGGGTTGAAAATCCCGGTCAATACGTGTAGAAATCCAACATTTTCGTATATAATTTACTTTTTCTGCTTCTCTGTGTATTGCATTATTTCAGAGCAGAAGAGGAACCACACATGCCATACCCGCCAAGTTTGGTTCTGAAAAACAACACAATAAACCAATTTGTATATTTTTTGTTTTTACTTTCTCTGGGGGATTGTAACACTTAAATCTTAACGTTAATTTGAAAACAAGCAGCTTGCTAAATGAAAATATAAAATTCAGTACTGATTTTAGAGTTAAGCTGAGTTCCCACAGGCAAATAATTTGCCCAAATGTTTCATACAAACTTCTCTAAATAGCCATGATTACAGATTTTGCACAACTTAAAACCTAGAACTATTGTTCCATACGTAAGCAATTTGATGAAAAATAGCCGAAAAGTATCCTAAGTTGACCTATTTAGTCAATTTTCCATCAAAATTTGGGCAAATTATTTGCCTGTGGGACCATAGCTTTACATTTTTCGTTAGTGTAGCTTCCTGCATTATACACTAGGCGTATGCAATTAAGCAGGCCGAAATATGTTTCATTTAGGATTGATGGTTGTACACGTGTTGTGTAGCCAATTCTCTCTCTTCTGTGTAGGTATTTTTGGATTATAGAATTTCTCATACATCGATTAAATATTAATGCTTTATTCTCCCGTGGTGTATGGAATATCATGAAACGGTTCAAGCCCCCAAAAATTCTAAACCAAACGGTTTTACCTAATTAGTAAAAAGTGGCAAGTGATTCACTGAAAGATTCTTCATAATTTTTGGAAATACATTTACGTAAAGAATTTTAAAAACAATATTGTTTACATTTTGGGAAAATTTAATAGGTAAAACCCCATGGAAACCACCGAGAGTTTGAACTGATAATAAGAAAAACATTTTATGATGAGCCAATATGATTTAATCTTGAATTAAAAAAAATGCGCAGACGCTAAACATAAACTAAATCAAAAAATGTCGCATTTCCATATAAATAACTACAAAAAAATCATCAAAGGAAATTCATAGACGGCTCGCGAGTGGAGTGAACTCGTGGCCGTCGCAGAATTTGAAAATAAAACAGTTTTCAAATATTTGCTTTTTATATTTATTTATTTTTTATTTCACTCGGTTGATGATAAGCGTGCTGCCGCATCGTTTGCTGACGAAATTTTTACGAACCATTTTTACTCTCAGTATTGAACCAATTAACAGCCGCCGCAGCTTCAATTTTTTAGCAAACGAAATTTTTCATAAATAATTCAAATACAGAAAAAATCCAACCAGCTAGTTGGACACTACGTGACATGACTTGCCTACCAGCGCAGCTATCGATCAAACGATCGATCGATCGATTCGAAGGCAACAAAAAGAAAACTGAAGACGACGACACGAGCGTAAATCTTTTTTAGCATGAAAAAATTCTATAAAACTAACAGACACCGTGTGGTCGGACATCATTCGTGTGCGCTACGACAACAGACGACATCAGGCCGTTCGTTCATGTTGATGTTGATTTTGATTGATTGTTGAACCCGAAACTCGAAACTGAAATTGAAAATCGAACCGGCATCGGCATCTCAGTGTGGCCCGGACAGACCATCATCGTCATCTCGTCATCATCATCAGTCATCCAGCGCTCACACTCGACGACTGCGACGGGAGGATACCTTTGCGCGACTCTTTAGTTTCAGTTCGCCTTTGGACGCGTGCTGGTGCGGCCTTGCCGAGAGAGAGAATCGCGCCCGTAACAGTTTGAAATAACACGTGTCTGGGTAGTTCAGTGACAAGCCCCAATTCAATAAATACAAAGTACATATAACACTATCGTATTCGAAATACTATACAATTCACTCTCGACGTACCTAGTGTAAAAATTGTTAATCAACCCACATCAAGCGCTGCATAATTAATTCGTCTGACCCGTAAAGTTCACGCATCTTTAATAAATATTATTGTGCCGGACTCGGATCTGTGTGTTCGCCAATTGTTGTTGCTGGTGTTGTTGTGGCTGTTGTTTGTGGGCGAGCAATCCCAGTCAATTTGCAGATTTTCAAGGAAAAAATCAATCAAATTCAACAAAATGAAACTGTTAGCAGTATTCCTGGCATGTGAGTATAAATCCTAATTAAACTTTGATTGATTTGGCGTAGAAGTTTAACTTAAGTGCAAGTGCAATTGTGAGTTCCTGAAGAAACTACAACAGGTTTAATTAATAATATTTTTACATTTGCAAAATATTAAGTATACAAACTGCACTTGGACAAATCATATGTAGAGATAGATTTTAAATGTTCACAAATAAAATATTATTAACTGATGATAACTTGTGGACAGATTCATAAATGGGTCATTCTTTAATAAACCGAACGATTTTAAAACTCACCATTTTTAATTTTATTAAAATAAAATCCAAAACTAGATCTCGACATGCCCATCAAAACGTAATTTGCGGTTTCGCACAAAAAGTCAGAAAAAGATTGATTTAATTGGAGCTTTTAATACTAAAAGAGATAACATTTATCCCTGGGTAATCTTAAAAAAACACTGAGTTAAGGAAAAAACTGCAGCACAATTTAATCCCAAAAGCTGGATCATTTTTAGCAGGTTTAAGATTAGTTTCTGAGCTGAATATATAATATTGGTTTGATCCCAGGAAGATCCCTTCGATTCCTCTTGCATTTCCCATAGAACATCCTTATAGACTTCAAGACCCACACTACTTCTGGCTTATTTAAAACTTCTGAAAAAAACCAAGAAATATAAGAATTAATGGGCTCAATTGGAATGGCAACTCATCGCACAGCACCATCGCCATCAATTGTTGCCAAGTTTATGAACAGGTGATCTCAAAAGGGATTGAAGTGAGCATGTTTGGAATGATACAAGTTCAAAAGTTAAACGCTTGAATTGTGTAGAATATCTTCTAAGTTGAGATTGAATTTGCAAGCTCATGCCGAACTTACTCTAAGATTAAAAAGATTATAAATATCCCGAATGTTTTATTCTGTGTGTACATTAGACCGTACCAGCCTTACATGAAAAGTAATTTTTTGTCTAGTTCTTTGCACAACATGGCTCAAAAAAATTTTGCATATTTTATAGAAAATTTATCAAAAATCCAAAAAAGATATATTGAGGTTTGATGGCCTCAAGATGGCTTTAAGAGTTCCAGAACTCAAAAGCTGTAGCTTTTGAACTTAGAACTTTGAGCTTAAGCTTAAGCTTATGTACACCAAATAGTTGAAAACATGGAAGCTTGTCCTATTTTTACTTTCATACCTTTTTGAGGGTTCCCAACTGATTAAAACATTGATTGTATGGAAAGGCAGCTGAAGTGATGTTTTCTCCAGCGATAAGCCTACTGAAGATTCATTCGGGAGAATGATGAAACGGTACCGTATAGGCAACCAGTCTCATTTTTGGTGTACAATAATGCATAAGTTGTTTTCAGTTGTAAACAAACACAACTTTTTCGGACCTAGAGCCAGCTAGAACTCACCAGTTTCTACACCACAAATATCAATTATGCTGAGATAGTAGCTGAGATAATAGCTTAACAAAAACCATTATAACAGGATAAATTTTATGTTTAAATATTGTCTCTTCTACATTGCACATTGTTTCCATATTTCATCATTTGATTCGGCGCAATAAAAACAAAATACCGCCCAATAAAACTTTCATCAAGTTGGGGACATTGACAAACAAAATATTGCCTGTCACAAAACCCATACTTTAAACGGCTGCATAAGGAAAAAATCTTTGGTATTTGTACAAATTTATATATTTGCACTGTGGAAAACACTTATAGCATTGCACACTGGGCCAGCGCGCCGAAGTTTTGGCCAAAAGTCCCAATTTTTTTTGGGAAACTGAATTAAACGATTGTAGGATATTAATTTGAATACATATAGCTATTTTATGGCTAAACTTGGAACCTTTTTATAAAATGTTTTTTGAATGGTAGTCGTTCAAGGTTGATTTTACCTAAAATTAATGCAAACAATAAAAAAGTTAATGCTCAAAACTGGAAAGCAACAGCTGCCGGAGTTTGATTTTTTATTTTTGACTACTGACCAGGCATTCCCCATAACTGGAAAAATCTGTTTATTTTATATTTCGTAATTTTGTTGAGATTGCCCAAAATTACGCCTCGCGATTCCCTTGCAACTTGGCTAATTATTTTATTTGAATATTGAACTTTTAGCTGGAGGTATGCGCTTTTGCTTGGTTTTGCTTTGGTTTTCATAAAATCGCTTTTAAAATTGTATTCCCATTTTAAATCGAGCCTCATTCTTCTATACAATCATGAACTATTATTTTCATATGCCCGAACCAGTTTGACCTCTCTGTACAATTTGGCTTGAGTAGAATCACAGGTTTTTTTTTCCAAAAATTAAAAAACCATTAAGGTGAAAAGTTTTTCGTCTTTGATTTGGATTATTAATAAATATATTAAAATATTTTTTTGCTTTTGAAATGATGTTCGTTAAGTTCAATCTTTTAAGAACATTTTGCAAAATTTCAGCTTCCTAGCTAGGCTGGTATAAAAATGCCAGAGTTTTGGCCAAAATTTTTAAAATTGATGCAAAGTTAAGTTTGGAATTTGTTAATATAAAGTGTATTAACTTTAATTTGTTGTTAGGGTTTTTAAGACAGAGACAATGGTCACACTGTAAATAAGAATGTATCACAGCCAGGCAGACGAGAGAGAAAAAGACCAAGCGACAACAGTATATAAAAAAAAAAAACCTTATCGATTTAGTAAATAGTGTGTATATATAAAACCCGGGAAAACGTGAAACAGAGTGTAAATAAAGACCGGAACCCGTCAAAATCACCTGTATACAACATTTAGTATTGCCAAAAAATACTATTTTATCGTAGAACTTTTTTAGGCAGGCTCTAGGTCATTAAGTTATGTATAACGCACAACACTACAAAGGAGGCTGGTTGACAGAACTATTTGATGAATACCAATTCAATCATCAGCTGTCTGCGCCTGTCCTTAGTGTGTTGGCAAAGGTTGCCTCATGACAGAATTGCTATGAATGCTTGGGAATCCCAAAGGCAAGCTCATAGCAAAAACCGACATCAGCAGCAAATGCCAAAAACACTGAGGCTTTAAGTGTTGTGTGGATCCCGAAAGTGGACAATATCCATAACTTAATGACCTAGAGCCTGCCTAAAAAAGTTCTACGATTTTCAATCAAAAGGGTCACTAAAACAATCACATTACTATTTTATTCTAAATCCAGAGCAGGATCCCTTAAAGAGTACAACAACAGAACAATTTGGTGATTAAATATGTTTTTAGTTAAATAAAAATTGAATATAGATTGAAACAAGAAATGGAATAGTATGTACAATCAAATATGATTGTTATTGTTTTTACTATGCGATTTTTCCCTGAGTGTATTGAATCTTTTAAGCAATATTCTCAACAACCATTGCATACCCCTTTGGGCCGAAAAAAAAATTTGTCATTTCAAAAGATGCATTCCTTAAAACAATTTATATAAAAAGCCAAGATATAATACATTACGTTAGTATCAAAGAGTGGCAAAACAAAAGTATAGTAGCGCGACGGTCAATTTAACTTTGTCTGCCCGAGGTTTTTATTCACTTGCAAATGCTGGTTTTGAAATAACAGAGTTGGAAAGCACATCAAATTACTAAATACCGATTTTAAGAACAATAAAATTGAAAAACATGTTTTCGCACTGACCCTTTTTTCGACCGAACGGTCCTATAGCAGCCATCAAATATAGTCATCCGATATGAGTAAAACTTACAAATCTGTTTGAAAACATTTAATATTAATAACGACCAAGTTTGGGATGCTAACGTTGAAACAAAAAGTTTGTCTCACCAAGACGCATATTCCGACCTAAGCACAGGGCTTTCTGGCATAGGCCAAAATAAAAAATGGCAAGGGAGGATTTAAAGGAAAGAGCTTTTTAATTGTATATTAGATTTTCTATCATTACAACCGTACTCAATAAAAGAGGCTTCAAAAGATGGAGCATAAATTTTACTCTAGGAACATTTTTAATTTAAATAAAATTTAAAACAATTAAAACAACATTAAATAAACCTAATATTAAAGAAAATTAAACTGCATAGTAACAACTGAATAGTAACAAATGTCCGTTTTTTGCTGTTTATTAAGGGAGGGGGGGAAATTTTGCAAATCTCAAACAAACTTGATCTGGGTGAGGTATACACCTACAGTTTGTCGGAAAAGTAATAGGACTGTTTTTCTTCCGCCGCGACTATTCTTCGGAGCGTGCGTGCACCGACGAACGAGTGGCTGGTCAGTTGTCTCCGAGCACCTAAAGAGTCAGGACAGGCATTTTCGTCCGACGTGTTTCTGTGAGTGCGATAAACGTTGACGCGATTAAGTTCTGTGTGAAACTCGGTAGTTCTGCGACAGAGACGTTATGATCAAGCAGGCTTACCCAAAAGTTGCTTTAGCAAGAAGTGGTGTGTTTCGGTGGCACCAGGCCTTTATGGAGGGCCGGGAAGAGGTCGCCGATGAAGACCGTGCTGGAAGACCTTCGACAAACACCAACAATGTAACTCGTGTTTTGAACTTAGACCGTCGACTAACTATTCGTTTATTTGACCAGATGTTAAATTGACCAAAATCTGTGGTTCATGACATTATGACGGAGCATTTGAACATGCGCAAGGTGTGCGCGAAGACAGTCCCAAAAGTGAACTTGAAAACAGCTACCCGAACAAGGCCTGCATCCCAACGCTTCCGCAGCCGCCCTACTTATTTGATAAAATTGGTCAAACTTTCTAAGATTCTAAAACCATAAATTTTAGCTAGAAAGTAACGGAGGTTATGTAATATCCTAAAAGCCTAAAGTGGGCTTGTTTTTTTTTGGTCTCTGTTGTTGTTGTGTTTGATTTTTTTTTTTTTTGTGTTCCATCTGAGCACAAGTCAATTCGACTAAAATCTGTTTTGGATCTACTGGATTAACTTCAAAATCTGAGGTTGCAGCGATATTATTATGTTATATTAGTTAATATAATTTTTCTTTTTTATGTTAAGTTTTGAACATTAATTGTAACTTAAAATAATTGCAACAATTACGCAAATCAGCTTAAAAACACGACATATTACCCATGACCGTGTTTGAGACGTAATATTGAGAACAAACCAGTTTTTCTCACTCCACTACTTTTCGAACGAACATTTTTATAAATCAAAATTTCAATTTTCTAGCTAGACTGGTGTATGAGATTTCTGGCCCACAGTGCATTGGTCAAAGTTGATAAAGATTATTTCTATGACACATTTGCAAAATCCAAACAAAATGTTTTGCTGCATAATGTAATGAGTAATTTATTTACCATATTTGTTTGCAATCAATGAAAATATATATGACTTGAACTTCTACATAAAAAATAATACTTATATACATGAATGACGAAACTGACCTATTTAAACACTGATACCACAAGCTAAGGTTGTCGTCGATGACTTTCTAAAATGTAAGCAAGCGAGTTCCATTTCTTGGATGGCATTTCCTTAACAACTTTCAAGGAAGGACAAATGTATAGTAAATAGCTCTAATCTATTAATTTCCGATTCAATCACAAATCAGATGAATGGAAAATTTTATTGTAAACAATATAATTGACTCAGTTCCGAGAATCACAGAAAGTGTTGCTGTTTGGCATTGCTAATTAGATATGCAGGGTTAATGCCGTACCGCTTGGTCCCACGTTCGTCATGCCAGACGCTCTGGCGTCAAGAATGAGAATCAATGGGGGGTGTACGCTTCCATTGAGATTTAGTTGTTTTTTTTTGTTTTTTGGTGATATCATTGCCCTCTTTGTATGCGGCACTTGATAATCATTTTTCGCACGCCTCCTGCCTAAATAACTAGCCTTTCCATGATAATGATGTTGATGTCGTCGTCGTCTGCTCTCTATTTATAGTAGTGCTGGCTGCCCTGACACTGGTGCATGGCCTCAGCTTGCCCGACCCGAATGCGAAATGTAGATTGGACTGTTCCACTTGGACTGAGCCATATGGATCGATCTGCGCCGCCGATGACAAAGGTACCACCCGAACTTATGGCAGTGTGTGCATAATGAAGACAGAGAATTGCCTGCAGAATGCAAGTGAGTATGCCAAAGCGATGCGGAAGAAGGAATCCCCAACTAATTATTTATCCCTCTTCCATCTGCACAGACTTTCAAAAGATCAGCGACAAGGAGTGTCCGTAGGATAACGGTCCATCTGGAACTTAATCATGAATGAGAAGCATATAGGATTCTCATTATCTTGCGTGGTATTTGTGTGTGATATTTTTAAGTTGTGCTGCAGAAGAATACAATACACGCCCCCACCCCCAACCCCAGCCCCCAACCTTAAAGCATAATGATACTTGTATTCTGTAATTATTAATTTCTAATATTAAAAATAAAATAATCTTTAGATTGAAAGGCTGGCCCTCTGTTTTAATCTATTTCAAGTGATGACTTCATTTATGAATGGAATCAATCCATGAAACTGGCACTCTAATCTCGGAATTGCTGAAATTGAAATTAATGCGGAAAATAAAATTAAGTCATCTGCCGTATTTAGCGAATTGATAGTCGATAATCGAGGCCCTGTTGCCACAGATCACGTGTTGGTTGTGGTTGAGGTGGAAGCGCTGGAGAGGGGATTTGAGCTGATAAAGACGCTTTTCAAAGTAAAATATTCGAGACGAAAATTAATCGTAATAAAATCAAGAAGGAAGCAACGCAATCAGTCTAACACGTGCAGGAAAGGCTTCTCCATGTGGGCTGGGTTTTTGAAAAAAATGTTATGCTTGCTTTAAGTTCCGTTGCGGACGTTACAAAAAATGGAGGTGGACCTTGAGGCTTATGTGCATTTGGTGATTTTTTTTGCGAATTTTGCGTAATAAACAAAAAAAAATACAAATACAAGAAAATTAGTAGAATATATGACCATTTCAATCCAGCTTTCAAAACAATGATAAGTAGCCCCGTTATTGAAAAATATTAATTTTTGTCTGTTGCGGACGTTACGTTGCGGACGATACACTTTTTTTCATCAAGCCAAACTGTGTAAAAAAATTTTTATTTTTAATCCAATTGACTTGGTTTGTAAGGATATGTAAATGTAAAATTGGTTATACAGCCCCTCAAAGGGGCCAAGCCAAGCTTCTCACAATCTCTTGCCGTGTGTGCTTCAAATTTTTCGCAGAAGAGAAAGGGACCTACCGTTTAACGCCGAATCCGAACGGCAAACTTTGAGAATATGCTTTTTCACGGCTAGTTACATCACAGCTGGCGCCAATAGCTGGTAAAGGTGACCGGATGTGTAAAAGCTATTTTCTAAAGATAGAAAGAAAGAAACTTTTATTATTAGATGTTCCGAGGCGGTATCGAACCCACGACATCCCGCCCAACAGTCCAGCACACTAACCGCTGGGCCACACGCGGCCACCACATTTGGATTTTGGACAACTTTAAATTTCTGCCCTTGGTTTAAAAATTTTCGAATTAGCCCATTAACAATATCAGCGATCTGGAGAAAATAAAAATAAACGAGATGTTTTCATCATACTTAACCAATAATAATCGCGAGGACTGTATAATACAGCAATAGTTTGAAAAATTGAATTCAGTAGCCAATACTTTTGGGCTGTACTCCAAAGCTAACAAAGATATGCGGTCCCATTTGTATACCCTAGCAGAGCACATTATAAAATCCTCGGTCCTTTACTTTTCATTTCTTTTATCAATGACATTTGCATGCATTTTCGTTTCTTCAAGATTTTTCGATCAATTAAATCCGTTAGTGATAGTCGCCTGTTGCAATCTGATTTAGAAAGGGTCAGTTCATGGTGTTGTCTCAATTTACTCCCTCTTAATCTCAACAAATGCTTATTGTTAGATATACGGCCGTGTTGTACAAACCTCTATCAAGCCAAAAGCAACCCAAAAGCAATTGTCGGTGTTCCTGAAACCTCCTTTGGTTGTTTTCAAATGTTGAAAATTTTGTGGCGACACTTGGCCTATGTTTTGCTAGTAAGGACAATTGAGTCCAATAGAATAATGCGTAACACAACTTGAATGCTTAACTTATCGAATTGCATTAATATTATTAAAAATTTGATGGGTTTTAAGCAATAAAATCTAAAACAGTGCAAAAGTCTGACAGCTGCAGAAAGTAACAATTAGCAGACCTGCCAACTTCTTCCAATTATGACAATAAAATTTTCAGAAGATTATAGTCTTAAACGAAGTATAAATTTAACAAGATTATGTGGATAAATGAGCAGTTTAATAAAATAATATTTAATTGGTAAATTTATTAAAGTTCCAAAAAAACCTTCCATAAATGAGGCAGTTATGCCATATGGAACAGAAGCTGCATATCGGGGCAGAAAAGAAGCTTACGCTTTATCAAAAGTCAAAAAAGGATTGCCTCATTTCTGAAACTCTTGCAACAATTTTGTTTCCCTGGTCAACGGCCTTCTCCCAGCATTATCCAAAGCAATTAATGCAACCGCGGGCATCCTTGAATTTATATTTATGCACTCCACTCACTTGTGAGCAACAGGGTTGTCAACACAAAATAATTTTTTACCGATAAAGTGAAGTTTAACTTAACTTAAAGATTCATGTATCTAAGCTTAAACCCCCCCCCCCGCTCGTTCAGAAAGGTTTAGTTTATTACTTAAAGTCCGATAATTTAGTATATGGCTAAAATGCATTCCGACCCGTAATTTGAGTTTTAAAACTCACCTAATATATATAAATCTTTAAATTTTTATAACCCCCCCCCCCCATTTAAAAGTCTGGGCAACCAGGAAACGCTTTCAGCACTTGGTTTAGAAACTTCAAAAATAATTTGTACCCAACACTTATTCAAATTATTGTAAAGCCAACAACCCTGCCGTGGCAGCCACAACGCAATTACTTCCAGTCGGCTGTTTTTTTCCACCGACTCCGAAGCTAACTCCGAGAAATGAAATCTCCGACATTTGTGGAACACCGACATTTGGATTGGTTTTTTTCAAAAACAACTGACCCCAAATCTCTAGAGAATTCTGGAACACATCGGATAGTAAATGCTTCTACAATCTTACGGCCACTTATTCCATTTCTAACCAAATTTTATCGAACCGGGTTGAGGCCATTGATTTGGGAGTGAAATTTTTACAAAAAATTTCTGTTCAATGAGCATATAAATTATATTTTACCAAGGTCCTATTCCATGTTTGGATTTGTCAAGCGTCATGCCAGCCATTTTAAGGACCCTTACACTAGTTTGAGCCTTTACTCTGCTTTTGTGCGTTCCAAGTTGGAGTATGCATCATTTATTTGGAATCATTCTAGCGTAATTCATATTAAAAGGTTTGAAAGAGTACAGAAAAAATTTCTAACATTTGCGCGCCTTCCGCTTAATTTTTCTGATCTTTTGCCGTCATATTTTAGTAGATGTGCACTGCTGCA
The DNA here is from genome assembly GCA_018904235.1 of Lordiphosa stackelbergi. Taxonomy (NCBI): domain Eukaryota; kingdom Metazoa; phylum Arthropoda; class Insecta; order Diptera; family Drosophilidae; genus Lordiphosa; species Lordiphosa stackelbergi. The sequence continues at coordinate 94,829 of JAEIFU010000614.1, forward strand.
TCTCTTAACTCTTGAAAATAGACGAACTATTGCGTCATTGCTTTTTCTGAATGACCTTGTTTTAGGGTGCATTGGCTCTTAGGCATGATAAATTTAAATGTACCAGAAGCAGAAATCTTCGATCCTTTCAACCCTTTTTCAACCAATTTTCCCGAACCAATTATTCCCTTAATGAACATATAATATATCTAGGGCTCTTAAAATCTTTAACTCCTTTCCCGCTAGCATGCGATTTGAATTCGACCCCAATAAATCTGCAATAAAAATGTTGTTAGCAGTAGGGAAGAGTGGGGGGTTGTGATCATAGTTTTGTTTTTCGAACATAACTGCGCCAAAAATCAATATTTTTTTCGTTCTGTAAATTTTGTATTTGAGTTAAAAGATCATGTTTTCCTCATCATTAGTTTTTACAAAACAGGTTTTCGGGGTATTTTTGTTTTTATATTTTTGAAAAAAGGATTTTTTTTGGGGGTTGTGAGCCACCCATTTAAAAGTTTAAAATTCGTGTTTTTAAGCAGTTTTTCTTTATTAAATAGAAAATTTATCATAATTCTCATATTCTGAATTATGAAATATTAATGAAAAGTGAAAATAGATTGACGGCAGCGGGCTTGTTTTTTTTACATAAGAGCACTTTTTGGTGGTGGCTGTTCTCTTGTTTGCCTTTTTTAATATTTTTTACTTCTTTGGAGAGTTTTTCCTCTGTTTTATTGCGAATCATTGCAATATTCTCTTTGCGAGTTAAAACTGACTTTTTGGCAAAGTGATTCACAACCCCCATATTTCCTTTTTTTTAGTTTACGTCACATAACCAAAATATCATTTTTTTAAACATATTTCTATCAAAAAGACAATTGACCAAAGATCAGGGTTGGGAAGTGCTCCCGGGCGAGCCTACCCGCGCGCTTTATTTTTCCCACAGCCGGAGTTGTTAGGGGAGGTGCGGAAGACAGGAGCACTCAGTACACTATCTACATTGACTCCCGGCTCCGAGCTGGGAGCCGTTTGGGGAGGGTGAGGAACAGCTCTGGCTCTGAGCTGTGAGCCACAGCTCGTGAGCTGGGAGCCATCAACCGGCTCGGCTCGTGAGCCACAGCACGTGAGCCCCAGCTCTCTGTTCTACGCCGGGAGCCAGAGACTCTGTGGTTCGCGATTTATTCTAACCCATTTACCGTGACTAACGACTTTTAAAATCGCGAAATAATACCAAAGAGGATTTAAAATAGTAAAAAATGAAGAACGTTAACACCAATCAAGTGAAAAATCCTGAAGGATCAATGGATGAGCGCAATTTATAGCTAACGGATCTCCATGGTAATAAGACCGCTAAATACTTAAGAAACTGTTTTTCAAGCTTACAAATGACCACACATAATAACATTGCCATCAATTTGACAATACTGAACCGCGATAGATACCATGGAAGACCAATGCTAAAGAATATGGTCAAAATCATAAGAATCGCTTTAAAACCACTTTCCGTTACCGACAAATCATTAAATCACGCAAAAATACCAAAGAGGATCAAAAATAGTAACAATTCCGAAAAATTGTACTCCCTCATCAAGTGAAAAAATGCTAGAATCAATGTATGAGCGCCATTGCACCTATGGACCCATGGTAACAAACCGCTAATTACTTAAGAAACTGTTTTCGAGTATGCAATTTACCACATAATAATATTGCCATGAATTTGACATTACTGAACCGTGATAAACACCATGGAAGACCAATGCTAAAGAATATGGTCAAAATCATAAGAATCGCTTTTAAACCACTTCTTCCGTCAAGTCACTCAATGGCGGAAAAATACCAAAGAGGATCAAAAATTGTTACTATACCAAGCAGTTTCTTAAGTAAATAGCGGTTTTTTTTACGCTGCGAATGGCGCTCATGCATTGATCCTGGCATTTGCCACTTGGTTGGAAGTAAATTTTGCTTGGCATAGTAACAATTTTTGATCCTCTTTGGTATTTTTCCGCGATTGAATGACTTGTCAGTAACGGAAAGTGGTTTGAAACGATTCTTATGATCTTGGCCATATTCTTTAGCATTGGTCTTCCATGGTGTTTATCGCGGTTCAGTATTGTCAAATTGATGGCAATGTTATAATGTGTGGTCAATTGCGGACTCGAAAAGCAGTTTATTAAGTAATTAGCGGGTTTACGATGGAGATCCGTTAGCTATAAATTGTGCTCATCCATTGAACCTTCCAGGATTTTTCACTTGATTGGTGTTAACGTTCTTCACTTTTTACTATTTTTAATCCTCTTTGGTATTATTTCGCGATTTAAAAGTCGATAGTCACGGTAAATGGGTTAGAATAAATCGCGAACCACAGAGTTCGTGGCTCCCCGCCTAAAAAAAAAAAGGGGGGGCTCACGAGCCGAGAGCGGCTTCACGTGCTGTGGCTCCACGAGCCGAGAAAAAAAAAAAGTGTTTTGGTGGCACGCACCCAAAAACCCCGGAAGCGCCGGCCGCACCCACCGCACCAGCTCGGGAGCCCGGAGCCAAAAGGGTAGTGAGCTGAGAGCGAGCTGGCTCCCGAGAGCTGTGAGCAAAGAGCACCTCCACCCCCGCCAAAGATGTTTCCTTCATACTTACTTTTGGCCTTTCCAAAAAATAATAAAATTAATTTTCACAAGTCAAAAACTTTTCTACTTTTAGACATTAAATTTGTAATTGTAATGAACTTAAAATGTGGTTAGCTTTAAAGAACATTGCTCAATAGGCGAATAAATAAATAAATATTTGGCAAGCCTTAGCTTTTCTGTTTATAATTAAAATACCTATAAGTATGCCACACAATTATAAAGTTTTTCTTAATGCATACTCTAGGGAGCATTATTTCATGACAGCTAAAAAGTATGCTGCAATTTATGTTAGGCAGAAAATAAACAATTGTTATTTAAAAAGTACTTGAACATTAAGTTTCGACAGGTAGTTTAGTTTATATCGACCTTGAGGCAGAATAAATAAAAATTTGGCTTGAACAGCCCAAATAGGCTAATTACACTGAGCACATCTAACATAGTATATCCCACATCATGAGACATAATCATTTGCCGTGGCAAAATTTGTCATCTTTGTTGGGTGCTCCTTTTAGACACCAAACTACTTATTAATTTGACCTAATTTGTAGTTATTAAGCATTTTAACTCATGATGTGGGATGTTAGATGTGATCAGTGTTATTAGCCTATAATGTCCAAAGTCGGCAGGGCCAAAGCCGATTTTCTCCCAATCTTGCTGTTAGTGTGTTTCTAGTTTTTTTGTGCACACGATAAAAATACCTACAGTTTAACGTCGAATTTGAACGCCTGAGTTTGAGAAGCTTTTTCAAAACAACTTATTCCACATCTGGAGCCAATAGATGGTGAAGGTGATAGAAAAGAAAACTTTTACTTTGATTCCGGGGGACCTAGATGTTCCGTTTTATGGGTACTTTTGTACACACATCGACAACCGTTTTAACTTAGTTTTTAATGGTCTAAGATGAAATTGTCCGAAACCAGAGCGAGGGGGTCATTGGGAACGCAATATAAAAATTCACTTCAATCGTGCAATCGGTTACGGTACCTTCAGAGGGAGACATTCATTCTTGAATAATTTTTAATACCCCGCAGAGATTTTTTTATGATGCTAATAGATGGTAATCGACAGCCAAAAAACCTCGATATGGAAACCATAAACCAGATCTAAAATTAGACAGATCTATGTATTCAGTTTTGCCAACGAAGCCTTGATTCGTAGTTTATGAGCATTTTTGTACTAGTAACCAAACCCAAACACGAAGTTTTGATTTTGCTCATAACATACAAATTGTTGTATTTTGATATGGAAAATTTGGTTATTTTTTAATAAAATCGATTTTTTCCAATTTTTTTTTTTCGATTTGAATTCAGCGACTAAAGATACATATAGAAAGATTGCTATCTTCTCTGTAAACCTGTGTAATTAGGGTGAAACTTTTAGTCACTTTCTTAAAATTAGTTCAAAATTACCTTTGATTTTAAAGAAAAATATCACGTAAAATAATTATTATTGAGCTCAAATATTATATTCCAAATAGTAAGACTCTGAACTTCCAAATATGTATGAAATGTTAAAGGTTTTCCAGCTAACATCTATTTATTTTTTAGGTTCAGCGCCGCCCCTTCTGAACCCGCTCCGTGAACCCGAACCCAAAAAGTTTTAAGGGTTCGATCCCCGGAGTGAAATTTCCGTTTAAAGGGTGATTTTTAGCTATTATCATTTTGGCATCACTGGGTAAAACAGCTCACGCACGTTTCGTGTATTGTTTCACTGTCAAACATCTTCAGTTTGGTCTATAATTTAACCTGTATCGGCCAGTGTTAATGATGACCATCAATTATCGATTCGTCGCCGTTCGCAGCAATTGGGTCTCTGTTACTCAACAACGTGGAAAATTCAAAATACAGCTGGTGCAAGAATTGAAGCCGAACGACATACGGCAACGTAGAATTTTTGGTGAATAGGCTGTTGGAAAGTTTACCGAAAAATTGTGTTCAGTGACGAAGCTCATTTTTGGCTCAATGGGTACGTCAATAAGCAGAATTGTCGATTTTTGAGTGAGTATCAGCCAGAAACATTGCAAGAGCTACCAATGCATCCAGAAAAGCACTCAGTGCGGTTTATGGGCTGGTGCTTCATTGGACCGTACTTCTTTCAAGTTTGCAAATCTTAACGTAACTGTGAATGGTGAGCGCTACCGTGAGATGATATTCAACTTTTTTTTTGCCCAAAATGCAAGAGCTTGACTTGCATGACATGTGGTTTCAACAAGACGGTGCCACATGCCACACAGAACACGCAACAATGGACTTATTGAGAGGCGAGAGAAACGTTCGGGACCGGTCAATTGGCCGCCTAGATCGTGCGATTTAAAACCTTTAGATTATTTTTGTGGAGCTATGTTTAAGCTCATGTCTATACGGACAAGCCCGCTTCAATTGACGCATTGGAAGACAACATTGAAGCATTTATGCGTGAGATACCGGTCGAAATGTTAAAAGAATGTGCCAAAAATATGGATGGACCATTGAGGCGCAGTCACGGTCAACATATGCATGAAATAATCTTCAAACATTAAATTACACTAGTTCGCCATGTAAAGCCAACCGAATTTATTTTTTGCGAGTAGTTTACTGAAAATCGATTTCAAAATTTTTTCATGGTCTGTTTTTGAAATATGCATTTTTTTCACTTTTTCGGTAGTGCTCTTGGTTTAAGCCATATCTGACTCATAACTGTCAGATAGAGTCAAGAGGAATCGAAAAGGCAATTGAACTGCCAGTAAATTGCGTAGAACATTGCTTTAAATCGGATTAGTAGTTTGGATACAAATAAACCAAAAACATTTCAAAAATTCAATTTTTACTCAAAAAATGCACAATAAATTTCATTTTTAAACGCCTAGAAAAAATATTAAAAATCCAAAAAATTATTTTTATTTTTTCTACTTAAGAATCGTACTTCCTAACGAAGAAAACCAGATAACGATTATCAAAATCTATGAATATAAACACGGGAGCTGTGAGCAATTTAGTGCAAAATATTGGGTATTGCGAGATTATTAAAAAAAAATTTGTGTTTGATTTGACTTTGTCCGGTTCTTGATTATAATTTTTGTTCTGGTTTTCTGGCTTTCTTCGCTTTAATAAAGGATAACACGTGTTTCGTTGGCTTACACAAATTTTTAAATGTGTTTGTTTATTGTACCCAAACTACTAAGCCGACTTAAAAACAATGTTCTTACGCAATTACTGGCAGTTCAATTGCCTTCGACCATATCTTTGTTTGACTCTATCTGACAATTATGAAGTCAGATTTGGTTTAAATCGTAAGAGCACCTACCGAAAAAGTGAATTGAAAATTTATATTTCAAAACGGAGCCGTGAAAAATTTTTTGAAATCGATTTTTGAGATCACCATTTCAAACTACACTACAAAAATATTTCAGTTGAAATGGGTCATTAATTTTTTTTTTATTTTTGTAAACTAGTGTTATATGGACCGTTCATGAATTTTTCTGAATTTTATGTGTTTTTTTTTTTAAAACTTTCCTATAGCTCTTAAAAATCACCCTTTACTAGTTACATACATTAGCACAGTGTCATGATCCCCTTACCCATTTTTAATGGGTACAGGAAACAAAATAATTAGAGAATTTTGTATTAATTACAAGTATTTTAAAAAACGTATATTGAATTTTCCAATTTTTGGACGAACAATCCAACTGACCTCCACCAACAGATAATTAATTGTTATTTAACGACAATCGTGACATCATTTCAACCTTCTTAGATTTAATTTAAATGACAGTGTTATTTGTGATAAACAAATCCATTATACATTTGCCAAAGCCATAACAAAGTGCAAATGGTCATCGCGTGATATGGATGGGATAACTAGATATGACATGTTTATACTAGAGCCAGGTTCCTGTTAATCATAATTGCTAGAGATTCACTTTCAATTACAATGAGTTTTTATTACAATTCAAACCGATAATTGTCGAGGCTGTCACTGACATTTTATTCAACTCCCTCTCATTGTTCTGTACTCGCATACACAATTTTTTAGTTACATCAGAAGCGTAGGATGACTAATCTAGTTAAGTACCCACCCACCATATGTGGGGTTAGGTTGATTCTGGACCATTCCCGATGTAATAGAGAAAACCGCTTTGAACCAAATGCCGCGTGCCACTGACCATTTCCATCATCATCAGAATCGAAAACAACACGATGACCTGCCGTGGTCATCTTTGCTGGGTAGTTTGATAAGTCAGTGACATTGTGAATTAACTCTGGAGCAAAATTATAGCCGCACCTTGTTTTTCAGTGTACGCATAGAAAGAGTGGAGCTAGAAAAACTTTTGCGATTATCGTTTAAAAGAGCCGAAAAATATGACATTTACGAACAAAAAAAAACCCATTCGATTTGGGTCGTTTTTGCGTCGAAAGCGATTTGCAGAACACGTGGGAAAGATTCGCGTAATATTCGCTAAAGTGCTTAGGAGTGTTTGACTGGCGTTTGTTATACTTTTAAACTAAAAAACGTAATACATTGTTTTCATTTGATTTAAGTTTTAAGTAACTCCAGGCGGAGGATAGGGTGCAGATTTTTATTTTAATTTTAACACTAGTCATTTTGAACAGCTTATTACATTGTTAACACAATAACTAACCTATAAGTTATTTTACATTTTGAACATTTTGTTCCTTTTAACACAATAACTAACATTTTGGACACACGAAATCAATAACATATTGAACACTGTAACTACAAACTGAATTTCCCTTATAAATTTAAATTAAATAAATATTTGGCTTCAATAGCTGAGCTTCTTTCAGTCTTTTAGATTCTGGGCTACAAATTTTCACTAAAAAAAAATTACTTTCAGTTATTTGCCTTTCCCGCAGTTCGAAATATCCTTATATCTTACGCAATTGCTTAGGTTTAATGTTCGTACCTTTAAGACATGTCTACATAGTAATCAGCAATATATCGATTCTGCCAGGGGTTGGTAATATCGGATAGCAATCATTAAATCTTAGGTCCCAGAGGATTAGGGTATTTCTAGCTCAAGGCTCTAGCTCAAGGATATCCATAGAACCGGGAAATAATAATAAAACAGTGATTCAAGACTGAAAATTAGATTACTGCAGAACTTTGAATTTTCTAATACCGAACCGCGATAAAATACCATGGATGACCGATTTTGAAGAATATAAAAAGTGCATTAAGAATGTTTTAAGCCACTTTACCGATCGGATGAGTCTTTAAATCTACGAAGGCCACGCCTGGCCCGCAGGGACCGCATTTCGCCAAGAGCGCAAATTGCTTTTCACTTGCCGGGCTGCAGGCCAGAACTGGCTTGCTCCGCTATTTGTTTGCCGTCGCTCTTCTTGACAAACCCTGCTTTAAATCCTTTAAAACGACCAAAAAGAACTAACACTAGTAAAAAATGCAACCACCCAGAAAAAAAATTAAATGCACTTTTGAGTATATTATGTTTATTCAAATATTGTTTAAGTGAATTTAAATATTCGCTACGCGATATTTTTAGCTCTGTCCTTATGTTTGCTTTTTTGACGGTTCCGTTATGCTACCTTTCTCATATATTTCCAGAAGTATTAGCCAAGTCCTTGTTGCATAGCTGCTAGCATCTTTATATGCTCCTTGGTATCGCATTTTTTCGGTTTTCCCATTTTGCTCAGAATTTCAAACAATAGCTATATTTTGTATCAGTACGAGTTCAATCACAAGCACAAATGCAAAGCATACTTTGAAAACCATACCCAGGAATATAATTTGTAGTTACAGTGAACAAAATATTATCGCTTTCGAGTGTTGAAAAGTAAAATGTTCAAAATTGTAAATAAACATGTATTTTATTTGTTGACTTTGTTAGTGCTATAAACACACTTTGTTTTAAAGTGTTCAAAACGCCTGTGTTATTAGACCATGTTCGTTATTTTGACAAAAAAAATTATGGAACACTGTTCAAAACATTTTGAACATTTTTAATAAAAAAAATGAAAAAATCAGCCCTTAATGTTTTCCTTTTTTTTTACACCTCTTTTTTTTTACATTGTGTGTTAATTACGAACCCTGCTTTTAATCGAATTTTAACATTTTTTTTTTTAATATATTTAAATGCTTGAAGTGATTTCCAGAAGCTCTACTCTAAAAAGTTTTTTTTTGCCACCCGCGATATCCCACTATTGATCATCCAATATTAAATAACTAAATGGTTTTGTTTAAAAAAATTTAAATCTTTTTCTTTTTATTTCTTCTTTTCTTGTATTTTTGTTGCCTCTTTTTTGTTGGGGGGAAAACCATGAAAAGCAAATTTTTTAAGATTGTCTTTAATTCTGAGACCAATCGGTTCAACGGTTTTCAAGAAATCGTGGTTATCGACTTTGAAATACAGTTTTAGCTGCACTGTAAATTTACCTAATAAGTATTTACAAATGTGAGCGTATCTTCGAAAACAACAGCCGGAATGTCTTAAAATTTTCTGTGTGTGTACTTAAATATATGTAAATTACGAAAAAACAAAAATCATTTTCAAACTATCGTTCTGACTATTGCCTTATTGGTAAAAGAGCTAATATTTGGTCAATAAATTCAAAATTCACCGAATATAATAGGTATATTATGTCACGGATATAACTGTCCCGCCCCGACCTTGCACAAGTAAATTCAAATATCTCATACATTTGCGGAAATTCTAAGAATTTGAATCAAAATGTTTGAAAACTCCCACTGTGCATCCGTTATGTTTGTTCCAATTTTATTAATTTTTGTCGAAATTTATGATGTTATCTGCTTTCACATTGTATAAACAGATGGTAGTTGGCAGAAGAAGTGTTGCACTTAAAGCTTCTATGCGCAAATACACGTTTTAAACTGCCCTCGTATAATACATTCAACCAATTGCATTTTATGTTTAGTTGAATTTTTTGAGTACACACCAATTTGTGAGCGGCTAGGTGGGCGATTCTTCTAAATAGACACATCATCATACTACAAAACATACATATCTGTATTTGTACATACATACTTACATTCCCACTCGTATGTACACATTATTGTTCGTTAGCTAAAGCCTCAGTTTGTGTATATAAAGGTGATAAATCGCACCGTCCAGAATTCAGTTTAATTCTAACACGACACAAAGCCGGTTTAGCGAAAGTCTGCCTTCTGATTTGAATAGTTTGTTGTTATATTTTCGCCTGTGAATTCGTGGAACTTTTGATTTATATTCAAAATGCGTTTCGCTCTGTTTGCTTTTCTAGGTACAAACAAACTGGTTGCAAATTAACACAAAAAAACCAAGCAAAAATTAAAAGACAAAATGGAATGAATAAATAAATAGCCAAAGTGCATTGACAAAAGTTCAAAAATGCTATCGGTTCATTTTGAAACTGGTAGTGAAAAATAATGAACATTTTGCAGTAGCCGCAGACAATTTATTTTTTTTTTAAAAAAAATAATTTTAAAAATTAATTACTAATTTGACTAAAATTCTAATTTGAAGGCTTGTTTGCTGGGCGTAAGCCGAACTTTCGTTGCAGGAATAGCTAATTCCACATATGCGAAAGTTCTTGAGTTCTTTACAATGATAGTTTTGCCAAAAGATTAAAAAATTGGAATTTTGAGGAAATTTTGAGATTCTATTCTAATTACAACAGAACATGAACATGGTAAAGAATCATGGATCCTTAAATCTTAGTTCTTTTGATCGTTAATACAATTTAGCAATATTTATCTTTGAAAGCTATTTTTGTTCAAGATTTGGTTCTTGGATCCAAAAAATGCAGATGTAAGAATTGGACTTGAATTTAAAATGTGTTTGAAATATGTACAAACTCTAATCAAAAAAATCTAGTATCCGTGCATTTACGTTTACTGAAAATAGTACTGCTAAAATTTTCATTTTTCTTTTAAAGTTTTTATCTCTTATAAGATCGTTTTTTTTGGCATAATGGATTTCACTCTTTTGCGAGTTCTTTATAGTTTTCTAAGTCATCGGCTCATTCAGATAAGTCATGCTGTTCAGTTTGAAGTTGGGGACTTGAAGGATACGGAACACAATCTGAGTGAGAAACTGGTTCAGAGACGTTGGTCGAGCAAAAATAACAATCTTGCTTGTGAAGTAGTGTTTGTCTCCAAATTGCATTCACGTCAAAGAGCAAGTAGCAACTAAACGGAAATAAAATATAACAAACTATATTGTCAACTTCAGTGGCGATATTAAGAAGCACTATGGCATTGGAGTATGGAGTATTTCCACAATGACATATATTCTTACTTTGCCCGTGCCATCCACCGAGTAAGCTTATACAAAGCTGTCCGGAAAGTAATAGGACTGAGTCGATTTCAAAAAACTGATTGAGCCAATCGTTACAATTCTTTAAAAACTTTCCGATTGGCTCCTTCTGCGTCGATGCAGCGCTGCCAGAGCGATTTCCAACCATTGAAGGCGTCACGGAAGGCATTCTCCGGAATAGCCTTGAGAGCCGCGCGGTGCATGCTGCTTGGATTCCCTCTGTGGTCTCAAATTGCTTGCCTTCCATCGGCCTTTTCAGGAGAGGAAACATAGAAAAGTCCGGGGGGCCACATCTAAGCTGTAGGGAGGCAGCGGAAGCGTTGGGATGCCGGTCTTGGATTGGTAGCTGTTAACAAGAAGTCACTTTTCAAGTTCACTTTTGGGACCATCTAGCGCATGTTCAAATGCTCCGTCACAATGTGATGAACCACAGATTTTGGTAAATTTATCATCTAGGCAATTAAACGAATACATAGTCGACGGTCTGAGTTGAAAACTTTTCGCACACGAGTCACATTGTCGGTGTTTGTCGAAGTCGAAGGTCTTCCAGCACGGTCTTCATACAGATCCCACACAGATCCGGCCCACATCCCTTCCAGATCCCACCCAGATACCACCCAGATCCCTTCCAAATCCCACCCAGATCGCGGATAGAATCCACCCAGATCCCAAATCCAAATCGTAACCAGATCGCACCCAGATCTCGCAACAAAATATTACCTAGATTCAGATCCCAACCAGATCCCATCCCAACCAGATCCCCCAAACTCCATCCAGATCCCGCCTAGATCAGACCCAGATCCTACCCAGATCCCATCCAGATCCCATCCAGATCCCATCTCAACCAGATCCCTTCCAGATCCCTTTCACCTGCCCAGGATCCTGCCAAGATCCCAAGATCCCGCTTATGCCTCACCTAGATACGGCTCAGATAACACCCAGGTCCACCTCCAGATCCCATCCAGATTCCACCAGAGTCCAACAAGATCCCACCCATATCCCAGCCTGCCAAATTCCTATCCAGATCCCAGCCACAAATACCACGATCCTACCCCAGATCTTCCTAGAACCCACCCAGCTGCCCCCCTTTTAGTATCTATCCAACCTCTTAACTTCCCCACCCGCCTCCCAGCACTCCACTCACCACCTCCCAAGGCAGTTTATCGCTCGTGGGAGACGCCTCAATTGGATTCGGTTGGTTGGTGTGGGAGGTTTCTCTGTTTTGATTTTTTTGGCTGAGCCATAGGCAAAGAACTGTAAAGAAATGCTGGGTGTGGGTGTGATCTTTAAACCTTCTTACTCTCTCTACTCTCTCTAACTCTCTGCATCTCTCCGCCCCCAGCACCAATCTTCCCCCACCACCTACCAACCGCTGGCCGAGCCACGCACAAAGCAAACACAGCAACATAAGGTTGGTGTCAGCGTCACGTGGCACGCCGAATTAAATTTTATCCCACTAAAATCGTCCGTACCGAAATTAAATAATACATCAAAATCATACAAAATGAGAAAAATTGACTAATCTGTTATTTGGGACTGTTGAGCTCCCGAACTTCCCCTATTAATCATAAAGGCGTGGTTTCCTACAAAAAAGAGACTATTATATACCTCTCGAAAGCTGTTGTTCTACAGAGATTTTTTTAAACTCCAGATTCGGACTCAGGGTGGGATTTTACATAAGGAATGACATCAAAGAGAGGAAGAGGATTAGAAAATTATTAATTACACAGTGCAACAGTCAAAAAAACTACCAAGAACCACTGTGAGAATCTATAGTGCTACCTGAACTGAGTAAATCCCTATCAGTTTGGCTAGATTGGAAGCACTTTTTTTTTATGAACCCTTAAAGTTTTGAAATTGGGTGTGCCAACCAAAACAAAGGTGTCATTAGTTTTGGGCAAACAACTCATTCAGTTTTAGTGATAGCTGCAAACTGTCTTCGGCAAAGTTGTAGCTGATAGGGATTTACTCAGTTCGAGTAGCACTATCGATTCTGCATAGTGGTGCTTGGTAGTGTTTTTGACTGTTGCACAGTGTTATTTGTAAACTTGTGTTACCAATAGATTATTAGGCCTATCGATACTTTTCATTTATTCCTGTGGTTTTTATTCTTTCTCTGGAGTAAGCAAACCTAGCTCATGCTTTGCTAATGTGCACATAAATTCCAAAGTTTTTTTCCATTAAGTTGAAGGTATGCATTTACGAAAAAAATTGTTCTGTGACATGTGCGTATAAGTTGTAATGGTAAATCGTGGTTGCATCTTACAGTCGTACTTACGTCTTTTCAACAACTGTATTTCGGCCGTATTCGGTCTAATTCTTCTTGTTTTTGTTTATATGATTCGTTATCTTTGTGAAATGTCCAGGATTGGTTGCAGCAACCTATTAAGGAATTTCAACAGCGAATTGGTTGAAAAATGTAGGCAATGTTATAGTGTAGTATAAGGTTTGAGACAAAAGACAAGGAATGGTTGGATGAATGCTCTTAGTTTCTGAGACAAATATTTCAGCAGGGAGACTAGAAAAAGTCTTCGCAGAATGCCACAAGAAACATACGGAGATGAAAGTTGGGGAGCTAATCGGATAGAATACTTCCGAAGACCTTATGAAGGCGACACGGGTGACCTTGTATAAAGCTGGAAAACGTAGTGCATCGCAAGTTATGACAATGCTAAACACAGACTTTAGACTTTTTAAACTTTCTTATAGGCTATTTCCACTATAATTACATATTTCGAAATGTACATATTTGTCGAAGGCTGGTTAGCCTTATTGTTTTAGACTTCCTTCATTGTTAGGAGCGTAGCGAGTTTCGATGTTTACTCGGGCAAGGTTCTAGTAATAGTGCATAAGGCTGCCTTCACACTGTTCGACACATGACACATGATAATCTAGTAGGCAATTATTTCCCCATGAAATTTTATGAATTTGACAAGCTATTCAAATTTAAAACATATCAAAAAGCAGGACTACTAGAATATCATATCTCTTGTGAGAACAGTGTGAAGGCAGCCATAACTCTAACGAACATCATTCTATCGACCTAGACTAAGCAACGTGTTAGCAGGGCCTACTAGACTAAAGGCCACGTGTCCCAACATTTTGACAATTCAGTGTTGATAACTCATTTTTCAACCCTTAATAACATGATGACACGACATATATTTTTGTAACGTGATCATGTGAATGGCAAGTTGATAATTTGAATTTAAATTAATTGTGTATTACATCTTTGAACTTAGTTCTAGAGAGCTTAGATCAATTAAATGAACTTTCATATTGCGAGACATTGACCGTGTTCAGGAGAACAACTTGCTCCCTGATCAAGTATAAATTTGCAAAAATCTTCCTGTTAAACTTGAGTAATGCGGCATCATAATAGCCAATTTGAGGTATCATGATACAGAAGCATGTATCAAAGAAATAGTATGCTACTTCAAAGTGATACTGCTCCCTCAACAGCAAAAACTACTAAATGCAAAATTTTTTTCTGATACCTGCTCAGATATGATACTCTAAAATTTACAGTCTAAATCCTTCTCAAATTGACAAAACACAATTTCAAGCTTGACATTGTTTCACGCATTTTTTTCTCAAATAATCCAGAAAACTCGTTTAAGTTGGAAATTTATGAGTGTTTTACTGAGCGTACCTTACCAAGTTCTCCTCCCGCAGATCTATGAGCACGAATTCATATTAATCCTTTCAAGTCACAGATTTCTTTTTTAGGACAAATGCTTCATTTTAAAATAAAACCGCACACCTTTAAAAGTAGCGCCTACCTACGATCGCATCAGGGTTGATATTTTATGTTATCGATAACAAAATAGCTAGTATTGTTTCTTTCACATTCCTCGGGTACTTATTTTAAATATGTACATATTTTTTCCTGTAGGAAATATGTTACATATTTCTTGATATGTGATAATATGAGAAAATATGTATATTTTTGCTATAGTGGAAATAGGCAATTACACGAGAGGTATTTCATCAGATAGAAACAAATTTCTTTTTTCCACAGGACGTTTTTCCATGCAATCGCTCAAAAGATGTCAGAGTGAGGGCGGAGCGATATGCGAGTAGATTATGCGAAAAAGCGATAGCGATACAACCTGCTTTCTCGCTTGAGCTCGCTCAGATCGCACGTGAATTTTTGTTGCATTCTTAGCTACTTCTATTTTTAAATCATGCATATTTGTAGTTGTCTCTTATCTTTGAATGGGTGGACTAGACTTGACACTTTTATTCTCTTAACAAAGTAAATCGTTGCTCTTGCAACAAAATTTTTTCGTCTGATGTAACAACGCCCACACTTAGAACTAAATTAGACAGGTATGCAAACCGCACGGAAATAGGACTGGTTCGGCACATTGGTTCACTCTTAATTTATTTTAAATTTTATGAAGGCCCGTTGTCGGAATACTATGATTTCTAAAAAGAATACAAGTTAAAAAGCTATAAAAATCCTTTTATCAGTGCTCCTTACAAACGATAGTAGCGTACTGAATATTGAGAATATCAACCCGTATAAAAATGGAATAAACGCACAAGCGAGAGCAAATTCTTAAGGAACAAATAAACTAAAGTTTAAATACAGGATAGGTCATCAGGGTAATCTGAGATGTACACATCTTTTAAAAACGGCTGACAACTCATCCCAAAAAGATCAATTGAGTCCATGATGTTCTACCTTAAGGGCCGATCAAAGAAACCTTATTTATTCCAAATCCGGAAAATAACTAAACTTAGGGAATCGATTAAAATTCTTAATATTCACAATTCAATTTAAGACCATTGAAATATTATAAATTTGTTAGGTTTTTTTTTTAAGGTTTCTTAAAGTTTGTATTATTGATTATTATTTTTTTTATTTTTTTTATTATTTTTATTTTTTTTTTTTTTTTTATTTTTTTTTTTATTTTTTTATTTAATTTTTATATATTTTATTGTTTCATTTATTTTTTTTAAATTATATTAATTTTTTTTTTGTTATATATTAATTTATTTTACAAAGAGCTGGAGAAACATCGATGGTAACATCGATGCATCGATGTTTTTATCTAAGCTGCAAACATCGATGATTTTTTTTCACAATCGATGTTTTTGCAACCCTACATAAACAAGAAACGGCCACGCTATTTTCTTATAAAATTTACTTGGCGTCCATAGGGTAAGGTGACCAATTTGCGGTTCTGTCAATAAGCAACTATCCAAAAAAATGTGATAGAACCAAACCCTATTATGTATGAATATCCATTTAAATGCTATAACCAAAAAAAGTGCGATTTATCGAAACTCACAAATTTTCCATGATTTGAACACACACTCCCTCTTTTAGTTCAAGAAATCTTTCGACTCCCCTGCCTTAACGACGTGATTTTCATATGCTAGCGAATTGTAAATATCTAAAACAGTCCAAACTACAAATAATTTTTATAGCATTATTCGAGAAGTCGCCTCCCGGTGGAATAATTTATATTTAATAATAAAGCGAATTTTTCTTCTGTTTGACCATTTATCCACAATTTTACTCCAAACTCTAAGCAACTCCAAAAGCCTCCAAATAGAAACTTTACAAGAAATGTCAGAAATCCTTACCTCTTAGAAAAGCGTGCCACTTTGCAAATTTCTGGGAGAAAATATGCCACTATTTCACTAATTATCCTACTTATATGCGAGATGCAGCGAAACACAAAAATGGGAAGTGAACTTTAGTGTGTCCAAGCTGTCTGAGCACACTAAAAGAAGTGGCTAAAAAATATTTTTGTATTCCGGCAACATCCACAGCTTCTGAAAGGACATTCAGTAAAGATGGACAGACCCTGTCGGACCTTAAAGCCAAAGAATTGGGAGCGTTGAATGTTCCTTTATAAAAATTTAAATAATTTTAAAAATACTTAAAAAGAAATATTTGATCTAGAACCCTAGAAGGCACATTGGTCTTATAATCAAATTTATATATATCATATATGGGCATTTCCGCCGAATGGTAAGCCTGGACCGAAAAATAAAATTTTATATTTAATTATTTTACATGCAAAATATATGCTATGTTTGCAGTCTTTGTACAACATCTCTTCACTGCAATCAATTAAGAAGAAAAAAATGCATAGAGACCAAAAAAGTTCGATTAACGGTTAATTTTTATTTTGCTTCTTATCTAAGTTCCAATCGTACGCTCGCGACCCGTACGTTCGCGACCGGTACTTAATTCAATGTTAAAAAAAAACCAATAGAGATATTTTCCTGTGTAAACACTCGATAGAAAGCTACATTAAACCTCTTTTATAATAAATTAATCGCTTTAGAATATTCCGTTCCATTTCGCAGATTTTTGCATTTCACTAGATTAAGCCAAAGTCGACTTCTATTTCGCGTACGTTCGCGACCACATGTTATATTGCTATCATTACGAAATCTAAAACTCGATAAATCCCGTCTTTTGCACTAAGCACAGAGCTAACAAAATGCTATCAAATCGCAAAAAAAAAGTGGGGAAAGGTGGAGATTATTTTTGTTTTCTGTCTTTTTTGTACATCAAAAGCGTACGAACGTACGTTCGCGACCCGCGGAAATGCCCATATATATTCTCCATTTATTTTCAATTTAATCTCAAGCTAGAAAGACCTTTAGTAAGTTACATCTCAAGACTCTTAAAAATTTAAATAAACATCGATGTTTCATCGATGTTTTAGTGCTAAAACATCGAAAACATCGATGTACGTAGACATCGATGTTTCTCCAGCTGGCTTCATTTCATTTTCATTTCTAAAAATGAAGTTGCTTCATTGACAAATTGTCATCATTTTGACACTTTGACAAAAACAGCTGCTTTGTTGGTTTTAAATAACAGGCGGCACTTTTAGACTTACGTGGACTTTTGGAATATTTAGCAAAAAAGACATACCCTCAGGACAGCACTGTGGCGAACGCGTTGCTGTCGCCCTTCTAAACTATCAGCTGAAAGCTAAATACACAACTTATTTTTTAGTAAATTTTTTACTCTATTTATATTGTGGGCAAATACGCCTACTTTTTTCGGGGAAGTAATTGTCATTTTTTCTGAAAATGATAGAAATGAAAGGCAAAATGAAGTGACACTGTATGGAAGAAATGATATCATTTTCACTCGTTTCTATGAAATGAAGCTTCATTTGTTCAGTGGAAATAGGCTATCGCTCCAATTCTCTAAAACCATTTTAAACAATTCTCGTTCTTCTCCAGCACTCTGCTGATGGCCTTTGTACTGGCTAGTCCCGGGCGATCTCCAAAGAAGCCGGCCAATAGTTGTGTGTTCCTGCGGCGATGACTACGAACCGGTCTGCGCCATGCCAAAGAACAAAGGAACGTCTGTTAACTTTTGGCAATCTGTGTGTGATGTCCAACTACAATTGCCAGCACGCCGATGATCGTGGGTTTTCGCTATTAATCTCCATTCGCGAAACTTTCTTTAATTTAACTTAATTTTCCAGCATTTGAACAAAAGACTCAAGGGCGAGTGCGGTGGAGGAGTAAGCGTGCGTCTGTCCTAAGCGAACCACGGCAGATTTCAATGATGAATTTGATATTTAATACTTATGTAATTAACAATAAACTGTACTCTTTGTATTTCAATTCCAACGGAAAATTTCATTTTATTTTTAGATGCCTACAATTTGCATAACACAAAATTCTCCAAGCACTCACACACACATGTAGATAAACATACACTCCCTCCTATCTAAAGACGGGTTGCCACACACTCTCACTGACTTAATAGTAATCTGAAAGATTAGAAATCAATAATTAGAATAATTGCATCAATGAGAGTAAACAATTGACTTAATACTCAAAGCTTTTAGCTACCAAACTCTCAATGCAAAAATAATTATGGTATATCTTTCATATATTGTGGATTATTTATGGGTTATCCTTTTTTAGATCTCTTCAGCAATACGTAACTGAATCAAGTATAA